>QLTV01002836.1:315803-326839 GCA_003457575.1 Thermophis baileyi
TGGCGCTGCGCCTGCTGGATCTGGGAAGAGGAAGGCGACTCAAAGTGGGATGGAAACGATTTAAAAATCCCTCTGAGCCTCTTTTGGGTCCGTGGCACTCTGTGTCTGCCTCTCTCTCTCTCTCTCTCTCTCTCTCTCTCTCTCTCAAGCCCGAGCTTGCAGGAATAAGCTGGGGTTGGACGTGCCTTCCTAGATGGAGAAGGGGAAATAATTGACATTGATGAAGCCTTGTGCATGTTTTATAGATACATGCATATATGCATATATATGGATGTAGATGTGTGTATAGATATATGTGTGTGTGTTGATCTGTCCATATCTATAATCTATAAATCTCATTCATTTTTGTCTGTCTGTGTGTATCATCTATCTATCTATCTATCTATCTATCTATCTATCTATCTATCTATCTATCTATCTATCTATCTATCTATCTATCAATCATCTATCTACCTACCTACCTACCCACCCACCCCCTATCTATCTATGTACTGCTAATGGAAGGAAGGAAGGAAGGAAGGAAGGAAGGAAGGAAGGAAGGAAGGAAGGAAGGAATCTATCTATCTATTTTCTATCTCTCTATCATCTTTCTACCCATCCATCTATCCATCTATTCATATATCCTGTCTGTATCTTGTCATCTCTTTCTCTGCATCCATCCATCCAGACACACGTATACATACACGTATACATACACCCACATACACATATACGTATAAAGCTACCCAGACAGGATTTTGGGATCATGACTGGCCTACATTCAGTGCTTTCAATTTAATGCCTTCCTTCCTTCCCTCCCTCCCCCGCCTCCTTGTCCATAGAGCGTAAGTCTAAAGAGAACAGGGACCGACCCCTTCGGTTTTATGGCTGCCTCTTGTTTCCGGCTGTAAATAGTTGAGAGAGGACCAATATACGGTCACGGTTGACAGCACCTCCATTTCCCAGCCACCCCGAGAGCCGCCGCGGTGTTGGTTCTCCCACACACATGCCAACAATTCTTGCCGGTGTGGCCTAAATGCTGATGAACCATAGGTAGCCTCTAGTTGCACACCTCACTTGTTGGCAAGTTACCAGTGGTCTTGGCCACGTCTTATGTGGAGGGTTGAACCTCTCTTCTGAAGGTATCTGTGCACACTGTGGAGTCAGCTTGTTCAGGTGCTTCAGAGGCGGGGGGGGGGGAGGAAAGGGTGAGAGCTGTCATTGTAGGTGTAGCTTTTAAAAAACAACAACGGGCGTTGATGATCCTGGATTGAGTTCCTGCCATCTGCAAACCTGTTAAGGATCCCTTCGGCTACTAGAGTTTTTGGGAAAGCCTTTGCAGATTTTCAAGGAGGCAGAAGACTGGATATTTTTCGCCAGTGCGAGAACATAGAGATGAGTTGAAGGACTAGCTTGGCGTAAGGCAATTTCACACGCGATGCTGCTCATCAGAGAAACTTCACTAAGGTTGTTAGCCAATCCTGCCTCTTTTCCATACTGCCCGTACTAGATCCTGTCCGAAAGAGCCTGGAAGGTGAAGAATGCTTCGTTTCCGAAATTTAAAAAAAAAAAATGGTGAAAAATTTGTCTTCCGGTGCTTTTCAGTGGGTACGCAGAGGTTGCCCCATTGAGCAATATTTCCGTCTCCAAAGTTAAATAGGGGTCCTTACTGATGGGGCAGAAGCACCCCCCCCCAAAACCCAGTAGATGTTCGCTGTCGTAGATGGGCTTAATCCAAGGCTCGTATTTGTCCTTGCGTGCCTCCTTTCGTCTCACCTACGGGGCAACGCTGTGTATTTATCACATCTTCCTGAACGTGTTTGCGTGAGTTGCCGCCGCTGTCCTACAAAACATTTGCACCGAGCGTTGTTGAAAGAGGCTCCACTCTTTCCAGTCCAGGAGATGGTTTTGACCCAAGTCATTTTTAGAGCAGTTGAGAGAGGCTGGTAGCTGGGACTGAAAATAACCAGGGCCTGGGAAATGGTAATGAAAACAATACGGTGGGGACATTGTACTCATCGCACAACCTCCTGGCCTCTATTTCTGCTAGATATGATGGGGCTAGAGAAGGTCAAGATAGCCGATGGGGCATCAAATGCAAAAAAAAAAAAAAAAAACTGGACTGTGAAAGTCATAAGCGGCGGTGGACTTGAAGTCTGTTTGTTTTGGATATTGGAAAAAAAATCTTCCTTTTTTTTTTAAAAAAAATGAGAAGTCATGTCGTTTCACCGAAGAGAATACCAGCGCGGGGGGTGGGGGTGGGCTTTATAAAATGAAGTTGTGTGCTCTTAATTCACATCTCTCTCTTCAGTTTGGTCCTGCGTCCATTTTAGATGATTTGAGATGAGTTTTGGATAGGAATGGAAAGCTTCCTGTTAAAATGACGTATCCATTACTTTCTCGGCACAGTCAATAAATAGAGCCCTAAATTTTTTTACGACAATGTTACGTTTTAGGACAACGTTACATGAATCGAGGCATTTTTGTTGCGTTCTTCCAAACGTATGAAACTCCGATGTAAAGTAAGGCTGGTTGAGAGTTCAGTTGGTCTTTGGATGAACGTAGACCGATAATCGTCAGCGTTTGTGAGTGAAACAGGTAAATCCTGAACGTTCCTGGTGAGAATTTCCCCCAAAGAATATAGTTTTTGAAATTCGGAATCAACAGCTTTTTAGCTCATATCCACAAGGGGGTAGTGATGCACTGCTTAGGAGATACCTGTAATGGAAATATTAAGAGATTCCTTTAAAAAAGAAATACAGATCGAGGTAGGTAGTATATTTGACTGCTCACTTAATGGCTTTTTAAAAAAGTTGGTGAAGCAAACCTTTTAAGGGGTTAAATGTTCGGGGTTTATTCAGCTGTGGAACAGTCCGGTGTTCCTCCTCCTGTCTGACGAAGACACGAATCCACGTACATCATTTGCCGAGTCGTCAGTTATCACCAGAGTTGCTTTTTGGTTGCATCCCGACTTCAAAAGTGATAAAATGCAAGATGACTTTAGTGGCGAGATGGGTCCAAACTTCAACCCGAGGGATGTAATAATAGAGCCGTCGTAACAACTTGGTGGTGCTTATTGGTGAGATTAAAAATCAGGGCCCACATGTAAAATATATATATCTGTGGTTATTCGGGTTTTCTCCCGCGTGAAGTTGGAGATGTCATTGCAACGTTTCGACGAAGTCTCATTCGTCATCTTCAGGCTGATTATCAGGCTTGTGTCTTCAGCCTCCTGCTTCTAGGAGCAAGCCTGATAATCAGCCTGAAGATGACGAATGAGACTTCGTCGAAACGTTGCAATGACATCTCCAACTTCACGCGGGAGAATATATATATATATATATATATATGCCATATGTTGTGATTTTTTGGGCTTTTGCATCACCTTGTGAAGAATATTGTCTTCTTATTTCTGATCTTGGCTAGGGCCGAAAAAAAATTATTCGGCTTTTAATACCCGCCATCAACTTTTGCAGTAAATAGAATCGCCCCAAGTGCAGATTTTACCTAACATTAATGCTAACTTGCAGGAGTCCCAGCTCCTACGCTATACATTCGTGGATAATGTACAGATGAATATTAAGGAGATTAAAATGATGGGATAGGGAAGACCGTTTAGAACTTTTCCCAGTATTGAGGCTTCTGGTGTCTGAGAAGAATCCTCTCTGCATATCCAGCAAACAACGTTTTTAAAAAAATAATTTTGAGTCGCCGCTTTGATGCCTTTAATTCATTATTTCTGACCGTCCACATGACTGGCTCTATCAGGTTTCAGGATGTGCATCTCGCAGTAAGAATGACATCAGCTGGGATAATATTGCTAAAACAGGGTATGTGGACGGTGGTAGATTGAATTCCTTCCAGGTTTTTAGATAGACGCTCGGTTGCCTCCCCCCCCCCTCCAGTTGCAAAATCATTTCAATGGGCGATAAAATTGGAGTCAGCCTTGCTGATTTCCTGGGCTACATCCGTGTAGTTTTCTCGGTCGCAGTGTAGGTAGTCCTTGACTTAAAACCCCAATTGAGCCCAAAATTTCCATTGCTAAGCGAGACGTTGTTAAGTGAATCTTGCCCCATTATACGACCTTTCTTGCCTCAGTTGCTACAGTTGTTAAGCGAATCTGGCTTCCCCATTGACTTTGCTTGTCAGAAGGTCGCCAAAAGGGATCACATGACCCCGGGACACTGCGACCGTCGTAAATACGAGCCAGGCGCCAAGCGTCTGAATTTTGATCACCTGACCACGGGGATTCTGCCACAGGCGTAAGTGTGAGAAACGGTCATAAGTCACCTTTTTCAGGGCTGTTGGCATTTTGAACGGCCACTAAATGAACTGTTGTAAGTTGAGGACTTGCTGTATTCAGCTGGCTCCCGCAGTTTCCTCCTCTTATGGATATCTCTCTCTCTCACGCTGACGGCCGTCTGAAATGTCCCAACGTGGCTTCCCCCCCCCCCACTCCTAGCAGCTGTAAGCACTGGTAGTAAAATGAATTTGAAGGATGATATTACACTTACAAAATAAGAGAGAATAAAATATATTCCTTATGAACTTTATTTCTCGAGTACCCTCGGGGCATGCTATGTTCTCATTACTTTTTTTGCCCCCCTCCTCCTGTACCTGCCATATTTCAAGTTCTGCTCCTTTGAAAGAGTGAGAGAGAGAGAGAGAGAGAGAGAGAGAGAGAGAGAGAGAGAGAGAGAGAGAGAACATCCTATCCTTGGTACGGTATTATCTTTCTGTGGCTAAATGAAACCGGGTTTATTGCACATTCTTAAAAACGGGCTACACCGTCCTTTGCAGAAACTCAGGGTGTTGTAGACCAGCGGTCGCCAACCTGCCGGACCTCAGGGTCCACTAAATTCATAATTTTAAATCCCGCGGACCACTAATAGGAATTTTTTAAAAAAAGATAAATAGTATTTAGTGCAATATTAAAAAAAAATGCAAATAATTTTTCTGCGGACCACCAAAATTTTCTCGCGGACCCCCGGTTAGTGAGCGCTGTTCTAGACCACGGCCACTCGGTTTTCTCTACACGTGATAAATACTTGTCGTAATTGTAGTGAGAAGGTCTTATTTATGAGTGTTCTTGTTTTCTCTCTTTTTTCTGGAGGAATGCAGGAAAGTGTTTACTACTTAATCATAAGATGTCGAAAGTAGGCAAGGAGTCATTTCTCTCTTAATGACCGTGCAAAGGCCAAGTTTTCACTGGTGATTTATGCTGTCCTGGTTAACTTACAAAACGTCAACTTTAATAACCTCTGGACTTTATGAAATCAAGTGGCCTGGGCTATCTGTATACTGTACAGGTAGCCCTTGACATAGGACCGTTCGTTCAGCAACCAAAGTTACGGGGGCACTGAAAAAAGTCCTCCCACTTATGACCGTCATGGCGTCCTTGCGGTCACGTGATCAGAAACCAGCGCGTATTTACAACGATGGCAGCATCCCAGGGTTGCGTGGTTGCCATTTGGGACCTTCCCAGGGGGTGTCCCACAAGCCAAGTCAGTGGGGGAGGCCAGATTCACTTAATGACTGCGACAAGCTCGCCACAACTCGCTTAACAACCACATTGAAAGCTCTGGTCTCAATTGTGGTTGTAAGTCGTGGACTATCGGTAACTGCTACACTTTGATCAAGTCTGTCTCTCTCTCTCTGTCTGTCTGTCTGTCCGTCCATCCATCCATCCATCCATCCATCCATCCATCCACTCTCTCTCTCTCTCTCTCTCTCTCTCTCTCTCTCTCTCTCTCTCTCTCTCTCTCTCTCAACTATCTAAACTATCTAAAATCTATCATCTGTCTATCTGTCTATCCATTCATCATATATCAATTAATCAATCTAATTACGATATTCTATCAGTATTCTATATACTGTAGTCAATTCTATAGATGTCCTTGACTTACGGCCACAATTGAGCCCAACATTTCTATTGCTGAGTGAGACATTTGTTAACTGAGTTTTGCCCCGTTTTACGACCTTTCTTGCTAGAGTTGTTAAGTGAATCCCTGCAGTTGTTAAATTAGTCACATGGTTGTTAAGCGAACCCGGCTTCTGCATTGACTTTGCTTCTCAGAAGGTCGCAAAAGCGGATCACATGACCCTGGGAAATTGCAACCGTCATAAATACGAGCCAGGTGCCAAGGGTCTGAATTTTGATCACATCATGACCCTGGGGATGCTGCAACGGTTGCAAGTGTGAAAAAATGGTCCTAAGTCATTTTTTCCAGAGCCGTTATAACTTAAAACGGTCACTAAATGAACTGCTGTAAGGAAACGACTACCTGAAGTCTAGCTACATACTGTATTCTAAACCATGCAAAGCTAATAAGCCATGATAGCAAATATAATGGTTTAGAACAGGGCTCTCCAACCTTAGCAACTTTAAGACTTGTGGACTTCAACTCCCAGCTTTGCTGGCTGAGGAACTCTGGGAGTTGAAGTCCACAAGTCTTAAAGTTGCCAAGGTTGGAGACCCCTGGTTTAGAAAACTACTCACAATGTGTTTTTTTCCATAGAGCCAGATGGATATAAGCTGTCAGTAAACTTGGGCTTGTCCAAATGGCAGGAGGTTTAATGTTACAAACGCCCCCTATTTCGCTGAGTCTGTTATAGAACAGGGGTCCCCAATCCACGGGCCACGGACCAGTACCGCTCCGTGGCCTGTTAGGAACTGGGCTGCATAACTGTATTTGCAGTCCTAACATCACCGCCTCCGCTCCAATTCAGATCACCAGGCCTTCGATTAGTAGCACGGACCCCACTGTAAAACGCGCGTGCGAGGGATCTAGGTTGCGCGCTCCTCCTCCTCCTCTCCCCCAACCTCTGGTCCGTGGGGAAATTGTCTTCCATGTTGCCAAAAAAGTTGGGGACCGCTGTTACAGAGCCCGTTCAGGGGGCTAGGTGCTTATCGGACCCTCGATAAGGTGCCGGGAGAGACATTTCTGTAGAAACACAACAGATTATTCTTATGCCATTTTCATGGTTAGAACTTTTGAATATTTGTGCAAGAAAAGTACCGCTGTGCCTGACGAATGTTCCCTTGAGCGTTAGGTGGAGTATGTGAAGTTTTGATTTTTTTTTTGCTTGGAATGTAATACAAGTATTGAAATGATTTAAAGCAGGACTTTGCTGTCATCTTTTCACCCCCCCCCCCAAAAGGAAAAGCTTTAACTGCAGCTACTGGCATTTTCTGCACACCCCTTCTTCAACCATCCACCTCCCACTGCATTTCTTTTTATAAGGGATCTTTCCACTCTAAAATGCAGGTTTTTTTGTGCCTTCTTTTCTGTAATGTGCATAATGTGGGGCGTTTATTTTTGAGCAGCATCCCCAGGTTCATGTGATCAAAATTCAGATGCTTGACAACCGACTCATACTTATGACCGTTGCAGTGTCCCAAGTCACTGCACATGATCCCCTTTTGTGACCTTCTGGCAAGCAAAGCCAGATCCACTTAACAACCACGTTACTAACTTAACAACTGCAGTGATTCACTTAACAACGGTGGCAAAAAACCCTAATGGGGCAAAACTCACTTGAAAAATGTCTCGCTTAGCAGCAGGAATTTTGGGGTCAATTGAGGTCGTAAGACGAGGACTATCTGTATTAGGGTCTAAGAGGAAAAATAATATACTGTACTTGGATGCAAGGGATAGTTTAGATGTCATGTGACTCACCTTGCCTGGTGGGTAGATTTTCTTTTTAAAAAAAATTGAATATCATACTGATTTGAAAGAGTTTGTTGCCGTGTTCTGTGGCAAAATAGGAGCAGTTGCATTGAAAGATGAAGATTTTTGTGGCCATGTAAAGAAAGCTAACTAAAACTACTTTAGAGGGCTGAGGATTTGACTGGCTTTTGGCAGCGTTTGATAACAGAAGTAGATATCAGGACTAAACAGTTGCCTCGTGTTCAGCTGGAGAAAAAAACCCCAATGTGTTTTCCCAGGATCATAAGGGCAGGTGCAGAGGGACAGCCACGGGGGGAAAAGATGTGGCTGCTTTAAAGGGTTACTTTGGCTTCAAAACCCCCTTTTTGGAATTCAATCCAAAGCAGTGCACAGCCGTACTGAAACCTATGGAGATTTTAATTTAAAGGCGACAACCTTTTCTTTTAACTCTCTCCCTCTCTGCTTGTGTTATTTGATGCACGGTTGTTGGAAGAAACCCTCGCACGCGCTCGGAAGAGGATTCCTCGCGATTATCTGATTTGAGTCCTTTCCCAAATACAGAACGGATACCGCCGAAAAAGCCCTGAACTCTGATGCTATTGACAGCCCCAGATGTCAAATCATTGACAGAAAGATCTCCACAGCGGATATGCGATGGTTAGCTGACCCGCCATCCATCTTTTTTACCTGGTTTGCAAGCTTGCAGAAAAGGGCCCCTGTTCAAGCCATAAGTAGCTTTTGGAGAAGGGAAGCGGTTTTTGAATAAAATGAAAATGTGCTCTTTTTAGGGAACGGAGTCTTTACCATTTGAAATAAGATGGTCAACTTGGCTGCGGTGTTTGGACTCGGGAGCAAAGCAGCTCTTCAGATCATTAAAGCGGCTTTGTCTTATGCGAGGTCGATACGGCTGCTTCGATGGGCACCCAGGGCTTCGGCCCACGCAGAACCCGTTTGCTGCTGCTTTCCACCATTGTGAGAGAGAAGCTTTATTCGCCTTTATGTACAGGTAGTCCTCGACTTACAACAGTTCGCTTAGTGACGGTTCAAAGTTACAACGTCCCTGGAAAATGTGACATTTTTCACACTTATGACCATTGCCACATCCCCATGATCAGGTGCTCAAAATGGAGGTGATTGGCAACTGACTCATAGTTACAACGGTTGCAGCGTCCTCGGGGGTCACGCAATCCCCTTTTGCGACCTTCTGACGAGCAAAGTCCATGGGGAAGCCAGATTCACTTAACAACCGTGTGACTAATTGAACAACTGCAGCGATTCCCTTAACAATTGTGGAAGAAAGGTTGTAAAATGGGGTAAAACTCACTTAACGACACAAAGTTTGGGCTCAGTTGTGGTCGTAAGTTGAGGACTACCTGCAAAGTGCTTCGAAGATGTTTCATATCACAGAAAGGCTAAACTATTCGAGGTAATATCTGACAAGGAAAGATTTTAGTTGATGAAATTATGCAAAATGTGGATATAGACATATCTCCCCATCTTACAAATGATTAAAATATAAGAATATGAGGTCGATAGATAGTTGATTCAGTTTGGACCAAGGAAAACTCGTTTGTCGTGCTTTGCGTAATTAACTTAAAGGATTCACCATTACCAGATACAGAGATTGATATTTAAGAAAAGGAGAGAAATTCTAGGCAGTAGCAGCCTAATTAATTGCTCTTCACCGAATCACAAGTAGTGTCCCAAATAGATTGCAATCTAATTTACCACATTTATCTGACTTCTGTTTAGTAAATCAAACCAATAAATACAAAAAAAAAAAGCTATCTTAATTTCCTGCGCTGTATAAATTTCTCAAAAATACCTTTCCATCATCCGGAACTATTTGAACTAAAATTCTGAACGAGCAAAGCATGCTTTAATACAGCTAAAGTACTTTTTTTTTCTTTTTAAATCAAAGCATCACCTCGAAATTATTATTAAACTGCTTGTAAACACTTTAAAACCCAGGCAATTCATTACATTAGTTCACGGGAAAGAAATACTTCGAAACCTTTTAACCGTGGCATGCCCAAAGAGCTGCGTGTAAAAAAAACCCAAAAACCTGAGATACTTAATAGATAATGCTAATGGTTTTAAAACGTTAATTACAATTTGAAAATTCCCAGGGTGGCTGATAGTGTGACTGATTCCTTTGAGAAATGGAATCGTTTTGGTAGACAAAGCTGAAGATTTCTCTGTCTTACAATCGGCGTCTATTTTATGTGATTCTATACAGAGGTACAGAGGAATGTATCAATGACCTTGGGGAAGGGGCACGAAGAGAGGCTGCCTGGGAAACCGATAGATAAAAGAGGCAGGAGCCCACAGTCTGCTTCACGGTCAAAAAAAGAAATTTAGGGAAGACCCTAAATAAAGACCCACCCTAATGGACCAAGTCAATAAAAGTTGGTCCCTTCAGACTTGGAAGATTCTGTTAAGGTTACCTTCCAATAAAGTCAAATTATCTTGGTTTTTTTATTTTTTTATTTTATTCCTGTCTGGTTTGCTAGGAGGGCAGACACCAGGTTCCTACCCGTCCAGAAGTTTTTCCAAGGGGATTTTTTGGGGGGAAAGATTCTTCGATTGGCTTAGCACTAGATTTGCACCAATGGTGGGATTCAAATTTTTTTACTACCGGTTCTGTGGGCGTGGCTTGCTGGGTGTGGCGTGGCGTGGCTTGGTGGGCATGGCAGGGGAAGGATACTGCAAAATCTCCATTCCCACCCCACTCCAGGGGAAGGTTACTGCAAAATCCCCATTTCCTCCCGATCAGCTGGGACTCGGGAGGCAGAGAATAGATGGGGGCGGGGCCAGTCAGAGGTGGTATTTGCCGGTTCTCCGAACTACTCAAAAGTTCCGCTACCGGTTCTCCAGAACTGGTCAGAACCTGCTGAAACCCACCTCTGATTTGCACATAATGCCAGTGGAATTGGCCAACTTTGTTTAAGGTTGCAGCCTGTGCTCTCAAGTGTTTAAAGCCAAAATATTAATTACAGGTACTCCCCGACTTAACGGCAGTTCATTTAGTGACTCTTTGAAGTTACAAGGGCACTGAAAAAAGCGACTTAGGACCGTTTTTCACACTTACGACCGTTGCATCACCCCCGTGGCCACGTGATCCAAATTCAGATGCTTGGCAACTGGTTCGTATTTATGACGGTTGCAATGTCCCGAGGTCATGTGATCCTCTTTTGCGACCTCCTGACAGGTGGCAGCAGCAGGCCGAGACTTTTGAAGGCCCAGGCAGTGGTGGGTTGCTATTGGTTCGCACCGGTTCGGGAGAACCGTTGGCGGAAATTTGGCCAAGGTCGCCAAACCGGTAGCGATGGCCGGCTGGCCACGCCCCTGAACCGGTTGCCGCTCACTCGCCCCGCCCACCCGCCC
>QLTV01002836.1:328496-339850 GCA_003457575.1 Thermophis baileyi
AGGCTTTGAAACTGCACAGCAAAGAAAGAAAAAAGGCTGGAAGGTATCTCGGAGGTCATCTAGTCCAACCCCCTGCTCCAGCAGTAAACCTTATATCATCTGGATTATTTTGGTGCCTCTAACAGAGAGGAAAATTGCCAGAAAGGAGAAGGAGTTTACTAGGACAAGGCTGCCATGCAGAGGAAGGCAGAGATAGTCCTTGACTTATGACCACAATTGAGCCCAAAATTTTGGTTGCTAAGCAAGAGCGTTGTCAAGTGAGTTTCACCACATTTTACTCAGTATATATAGTAGACAATGTATCTTTTTGTGTGCCTATACACACACTATATTATGTAATATGTATGTACACATGTGGCATATATACATAGGATTAAATAGTATATTTTGGATGTTCAGTAGTAGTAAATAGACAGGGAAATTGTATCTCGTTGAGGCCTTTGAGGCGAGGAGAGGCCAGACACCCTAACCCTAACCCTTGACGTGAGTGATGTCAAGTTGGCCACGCCCACCCAGTCACATGACCACCCAGTCACATGATCACCCAGCAACCCCCCCCCACCCAGTCACATGACGGTCAAACCACTCCCACCCAGTCACATGACCACGAAGCCACACCCACAGTCACGTGACCATCAAGCCACTCCCACAAAATAAGCCACACCCACAGAACCGGTAGTAAAAAAATTTAGAACCCACCCCTGGCTCCAGGCCTCTGCTTCAGCCCCCCCTCCGCCCGCCACTGGCAGTGCCCCCAAGGTATGCCACTGTGTAGGGCAGCCAAAAGGGCAGAGCTATGGAGGAGATGGGCAAATGGGGGCCGTTGAAGGAGAGGCATGGGACTGAGAGGGACCAAGCCAGGAATTGCTTGGATCCTGGTGGGCCATCGCCTGATGAACGGTGTGATTCAGTTAACAATAGTAACGTGGGCTGCCACTAAGCGATGCGATCACGTGGCGTCACTCTATACAACTGCATTAGATAGTGGTGGGAATTTTGCTCCCAGATATTAGGAGCCCTGGTGGTTAGAATGCAGCATTGCAGGCCAACTCTGCCCACTGCCAGGCGTTCGATCTTGAGCGGCTCAAGGTTGACTTAGCCTTCTGTCCTTGCGAGGTCGGTAAAAGGACCCAGATTGTTTGGGGGTGGGGGCATAGGCTGACTCTGTACACCGCTTAGAGAGTGGCTTAAAGCATTATAAAGCGGTGTATAAGTCTTCAGTGCTATTGCTACTATTAACTGAGGGATACTGGTAGAAAGTTTTCTGGTACAGGTAGTACCTCGGCTTACAACCACAATTGAGAGCTCAAACTTTCTGTTGCTAAGCAAGACAGTTGCTAAGTGAGTTTTGCCCCATGTTACGACGTTTTTCTAGCACACAGTTGTTAAGTGAATTACTGCAGTTGTTGATCGGTAACTCGGTTGTGAAGTATATCCGGCTTCCCCATGGACTTTGCTTGTCAGAAGGTCGCAAAAGGGGATCACGTGACCCCCGGGACGCAGCGACCGTCATAAATGCGGAACCAGTTGCCAAGCGTCTGAATTTTGATCACATGCTGCAGTGGTCATAAGTGTGAAAAAACGGTCCTAAGTCACTTTTTCCCCAGTGCCGTTGTAACTTCGAACGGTCACTAAACAAACGGTTGGTTATAAGTCAAGAGCTACCTATACTGTTGGGTGCTGCTGCTTACCGAGTCATTTCCTGTCTGATGATGATGATGAAGGAAAACAACCTAGAGGGAGATTTATCACAGCTTGGTAGAATTAAGCAAAAGTGGTCCATTTCTTCAGCGCCTGCTTTGAAGCCCATGTTGATTAAATACTCATGAAAGAAGAAAGGATGTTCATATCTAGAGTTTGGTTTTTAGCTTTTCACTAATGGATATAAATTTGTGCTCTCTATTTCTTTTCTCTAATGCTTTTGCTTTCCAGTCCCTCCCTCCCTCCCTCCCTTCCTTCCTTCCTTCCTTCCTTCCTTCCTTCCTTCCTTCCTTCCTTCCTTCCTTCCTTCCTTCCTTCCTTCCTTCCCCTTAGTGCTCTCTGAGCTTGATGGTTTTCTTGCAAACATTTCATTACCCAACTAGGTAACATCATCAGTGATTGAAGATGTTACCTAATTTGTGGAGAAGGAGGCATGTGGGGTCCTGGGGGCTCTCTGATTGTAACCTGCAAACAGACACTAAACAAATAGTCGTAAGCCGAGAACTACCTGTAATCAGCCAACCATGGCCAGATTCTTTCTTTCTTTTCTTTCTTTCTTTCTTTCTTTCTTTCTTTCTTTCTTTCTTTCTTTCTTTCTTTTGTACTTTATTTTTCAGTCCCTCCCTTCTTCCTTCCTTCCTTTCTTCCTTCCTCCCCTCCCTTCCTTCCTCCCTCTCTCCCTCCCTCCCTCCCTTCCTTCCTTCCTTCCTTCCTTCCTTCCTTCCTTCCTTCCTTCCATCCATCCATCCATCCATCCATCCATCCATCCATCCATCCATCTGAAAACCCTTGTAGAATTTTGAACCAGGTAGTCTTTTTTTTTTGTAAAATCTTCTACTGATCAAAAGAGCAGAATTATAGTCTCGGTAGTCACACCGAGTGGGCGCGCGGGTGGGAAAAATTTGCGAAGCTGGGAATAACGCTTGTCAAGCCTTAGCCTTTGTGGGTAAGGTTCGTCCGTCAGGCTCCTTTTATATTGGGAAGTGGGCTGGTTGTTGTCAGGGTTTGCATGAATCACACCTGAGTGTTGATGGTGAAGAACTGGTTACCTGCAAGGCTGTGAGAAATTACATGACTGCATGTTCAACGCCCCATTGCAAGTTTTTGAAAATGCTAGGATTGGAATTGAGAAGACAGCCTCGATTCTTTAAAGATTAAGAATCTTCAGATTCTTTAACCTCGATGGCATGAAGATGTACGGACTTCAACTCCCAGAATTCCCCAGCCGGCCTTGCTTTGAAATAACCTTTTGCGGTCTCTTCCCAACTCGGAATGTGTGAAGGGCCCCGTTACTTGGCTCCCCGATTAGCGGATTAAATCATCACGGCTCTGGTTGATATTTACACGTATTTAATTTGGGGATGTTTTCATTGTGTTAATGTTTTTTTTTTTAAAAATTAAATTTAAATTTAAATTGTTTTAATTGCTTCAATATTTTAGACTTGTGAGCCGCTGAGAGTCACTTGGTCGAGTGCAGTGGTCGTAGCGATTGAATACGGGTAATCCTCTACTTACAACCATTTGTTTAATGGCCATTCGAAGTTACAACGGCACTGAAAAAAAAAGTGACTTAGGATTCTTTTTCACACTTAACAGCCGTTGCGCCGTTCCCGCGGTCACCAAAATCGACTCATATTTATGCCGGTCGAAGTGTCTCAGGGTGAGGTGATCCCCTTTTGCAACCTTCCGACAAAAGCAAAGACAATAGGGAAGGCAGATTTCACTTAACGACCATGTCACTAAGTTAACAACTGCAGTGATTCACTTAACAACTCTGGCAAGAAAGGTCGTAAAATGGGGGCAAGACTCACTTCACAACTGTCTCGCTTTGCACTGGAAATTTTGGGCTCAATTGCAATTTGCATTACAGGAGATATTTAGCATTTTACAGGTCTATACCCTGAACCTGAGATGGGTAAAACCAGGGAAGGAAGCAGTGCCTTCAATCCCAAAACTTCTACTCCCCTCCCCTCCAAAGTTTGCACTCGACAAAGGCAAAGGACCAAAAAAATAAAAATAAAAAATACAACTCTACAACCCCAGGTGGGAATAATTGTGGTTCTTTATGGTTCTTCCCTGCCTCTTTGCCCGGTGCGTTAAAGCACACGTTATTCCTCTCCCGCATCCGATGATCGCCCTGAAAATAAAGTTAAGCACCCCGAATATAAATCTAGAACATCCTGTAATACAGATCAGAGATAAAAGACTTTTGCAGGCTCTCCAAGATCGTTAAAGCCCAAAGTTCTAACTATATTGATGAATCCAAAGAGCCTCTGGAGAGGGGAAATTGTTGGATATTGATGGGGTTGTTATGATGGGTGATAAGAGCTGGGGTTTTTTTTTTTTTTTGGTTTCAAGGCAGTAAAAAGACATAACTTAACAGGAACTGCAATAATGGGGAGTATAGGTACAGGTGGTCCTTGACCTACCACCACAGTTGAGCCCCAAATTTCCACTGCTAAGCAAGACAGTTGTTAAGTGAGTTCTATGCCCCATTTTACGACCTTTCTTGTCACGGCCGTGAAGTTAGCAGCACGGTTCTGAAGTGAATGCGGCTTCCCCATGAACTCTGCTTGTCAGAAGGTCAGATGATTAACAGAGACGGAAGGGACCTCGCAGGTCATCTAGTCCAACCCCCCCCCCAAGCAGGAGACCCTACACCATTTCTGACAGAGGGCAGTTCAGTCTCTTCTTGAAAGCTTCCAGGTCGCAAAAGGGACTCACCTAATTTTGGGATCACTGCAAACCATCATAAAGCCATGCCAGTTGCCAAGCCTCCAAATTCCCATCACATGACCATGGGAATGCTGCAACATAAGTGGAAGTATTGCTTGTAAGTCACTTTCCCAGTGCTGTCGTAACATTGAATGGTCACTAAATGAATGATTGTAATTCAAAGAGTTACCTGGATTCTTTTTTCTCCCATGGACTTACGGTTTGGCTTCTGCAGGAGCCCTCGATGTGCGACCTCAATTGAGCCCAAGATGTCTTGCTAAGCAGGACGATTGTGAAGTGAAGTTTGCTTTCCATTTTACGACCTTCTTTGCCACGGTTGTTAAGGGAATCACTGCCGTTGATAGTCACTGGGAGGTCTTTAAGAAGAGATTGCATGACCATTCAGAGTCCAGAATGGTCCAGGGCCTCCTGCTCCAGCAGGGGGTTGGACTAGAAGACCTCCAAGGTCCTTCCAACTCCGATATCGGTTGTTAAGGGAATCACTGCCGTTGATAGTCACTGGGAGGTCTTTAAGAAGAGATCGTTCGTTCATTCAGTCATTGAAATGGTCTAGGGTGTCCTGCTCGAGCAGGGGGTTGGACTAGAAGACCTCCAAGGTCCCTTCCAGCTCTATTCTGATTGATTGATTGATTGATTGAAATGGGCTAGGTAGGGCCTCTTGCTCGAGCAGGGGGTTGGACTAGAAGACCTCCAAGGCCCCTTCCCTCCCTATTACTCTGTCTTCCAGTTGTGTAGAAGCCTCCCAAGTTGGAGTGCAGAGGTGACCGTGTCGTGAGTGTGCATAACCGTTGTCCAGTTTGCTCTTACCTTAGTAGCGCGATCAGGCTATGTTATTTTTTCCAATTTGTACAACTTCGGGGTCTGTGCCCTGCCTGGGCTTGCGTGATGACTAACATGTGCCTTAATTGATGCTTCTCAAGTGCTGAAAAGCCCAGGATAGGTTTTACAGGTTTAGAGTCCCCTTGAGGGAGAAAAAAAACAACCACACACACATATATTTGAGATACTGTGTACCGAGCTTGATAGGAGCGACTGCGGCTTTTTTGTCATTACTTCTCACCTACAGTTTCTAAAACGCCTTTAAAAAAAATGTGTTCCTGCGCTATGTGTTTTTATATCTCAGCTGGGCAGCTCATTCCTTTTATGTTTCCTCCACCGAGTGAGAATCATATTTCTACCTTACGCCAAAAGGTCTCTGCCTCTACACATCTCCTACCAGTTTAGGATGAGAGGTTTTTTTCCCCCTCCCCCTTGGAAAGTGCGTTTTAGAAATAAAACACACTTACAGTACCTTACAGTACCGCAAAAGCCCATTCAACGAATGGGACAAAAGGTTGAGCAGTTTAATTCGATAGGGAAGATCAAAGCTCTCCTTGCCCAGCGCGGGAAACGCATTAACAGCAGCCAATGTTTGACGGGAAGGTCATTTTTGACTTCAAACAGTACCCCTCAAGTCCTGGAGCACCCCCCCCAGCCCCCCACCCCCTTGGCACAACCCACGTTGTCTTCGACAGCCACGGAATTGTCCCGCTACGGCTCAGACCTCGACTTAACAACCGTTCGTTTAGTGACCGCTCCGACGGCACTGTAAAAACCGACTAGCAGCCAGTTCGTTCACACTTTTAGCAGGATGACCCCACGCGGTCACAAATTGGTTGCTCGGCATCCAAGATGTCTTTAAAATGTGTTTGGGATCGTTTGGGATCGCCCTGGAATCACTTGGTCTCCGATTCACGACCTTCCCAGCTGGATTCTGGCAAGCAAGCTTAATCGGAAAAGGTAGACTCGCTTAAAGACCACGTGGTCCACTTAACAACCGTGGCAAAATTGGACACGACTCATTTAACAGCCACTTTGCTTAACAGAAATTCTGATCTCAGTCGTAAGTCGTAAGACTCCCTGGAATTGTCCAAAACTAGGGCACACCCCAACATATCCAGATCAGAGCTCTGTGCAGGTAGCCCTCGACTTAGGACCGCAAATGAGCCCAAAATTTCTGTTGCTGAATGAGACAGTTAAGTCAATTTTGCCTCCTTTTACGGCCTTCCTTGCCATGGTTGTTAAGTGAATCGCTGCAGTTGTTACGTTGGTAACCCGGTTGTTCAGTGAACCTGGCTTCCCCTTTGACTTTGCTTGTCGGAAGGTCGCAAAAGGGGATCACGTGACCCCAGGGACACAGCAACGGTCATAAGTAGGAACCAGTTGCCAAGCGTCCGAATTTTGATCACATGACCGTGGGGAGGCCACAAAGGTCGTAAGTGTGAAAAACGGTCACAAGTCCCTTTTTTTCAGCGCCCTTGTAACGGTCACTAAACGAACCGTTGTAAGTTTTTTGTTGTAAGTCGGGGACCGGCTGCACTCCAGCTTGTCGTAAGTAAATTCTCCATTTCTACATATGATATTGCTAGGCCTTGCTTCCATTATTCGCTGGCGTCTGTTCGAAGCCCATCTTAAAAAATAGTTTTATTGAGGGGTCAGTAGACAAACCGGTTTTAAAATGCCCGCAATCTTTCCGTCTGCTCACAGACCGGGTGGAAAGTTTCAAAGGTGGAACCTTTTTTTTTTTGCTTGAAGGTTTTCTGAGTCTTGGCCCAGATTTAAGGAAGCAAAAAACAAAACCAAAAGGAAAAAAAAAATCCAACTCCCCCCCCCCTCCTCCAGTGGAGAATTCTAGATGGGGAATCTTATTTGATCCCTCCATACCGAAGGGATCCCATTTTTGGAGTATTTATTGCTCTGATGTAGCTGATCTTCGCCTAGAAGCCTTCCCCCACCGTACTGTGCTTCGTGCGGTGTAAAAATGCTTTTATTCTTTTTAAGAGGAGAGAGAGAGAAAGCAATGTGGAATGAAACTGGAAACCCCTTAACATACTTTTTTGCATGGAACAGGGGGAGGGGAAAAAATGATTTATGGTTTTGATGATTAAGCAGGATGCCTGTGGAAAGAAAGCGAGTTATACCACCGAGTGAGAGGCAAATCCATAATTGTCGTAAAGAAGATTGCCAGCAACCGAGGCCAGAATTTCTGTTGCCAAAGCGAGACAGTTGTTGAGTGGGTTTTTGCCCCATTTTACGACCTTTCTAGCCACTGTCGTTAAGTGAATCACCGCAGTTGTGACGCGACACAGCTGTGAAGTGAATCCGGCCTTCCCCGTTGAAGGTCGCAAAAGGGGATCACACTGCGACCGTCATAAATGTGAGTCAGCTGCTTGTACATTTTGACTAGGGGAATAGTGCAGTGGTTATAAGTGTGAAAAACGGCCATTAGTGCCGTTGTAACTTCGAATGGTCTGTTGTAAGCCGAGGACTCCCCGTTCTTAACCCTAACCCCGTTTTATTTTTCTTGCACTTTGAGCCGCCTTTTTTTCTTTTTTTACTTTTTCTTTACCTTTTATTTAATATATATAATCTTCCTTTTCTAAAAGAACTTTACATAAAAATAACTTGGGAAGGAAATAAAAATATGTATGTATGTGTAATATATTACATATTTTTACTGATAAATACATAAATATGTATGTGTGTGTGTATGTATGTATATTGCTCCTAGAAGCAGGAGGCTGAAGACACAAGCCTGATAATCAGCCTGAAGATGACGAATGAGACTTCGTCGAAACGTTGCAATGACATCTCCAACTTCACGCGGGAGAAAACCCGAATAACCACAGACCTATATATATATATACATATATATATATATATATATAAAACATGTTTTTACTGATAAATACATAAATAATCCTCTTCTTTTGGAACCATTGATTTTTTTATAGACAGTCAATTACAAACACAGTCCGTTTCTATAAGTTATATTTTTTTACATAAATAAAGGGAGACCAGTATAGATCTATTTCAAGCTATTTAGCTCTCATCAGCTAGCCACACCCTTATGGGATTAGAACCCGGGCCCCTTGAGTAACAAGGAAAGTGATTAAACCTATGAGCCACAGGATTCTTCTCCCTATCTGCATGTTCCAGGGACAAGGATATATATATATATATATGTTTTTTTTCTCTGTTAAATCACCTGGTATACTCAAATATGGGAGAAAGCATACTGCTTCCTTTTTGCCTTTCGGCCCCTCCAGGGGCCATCCAGACAGTTATTTACAAACGACAGTCCGTTTCTATATGTTATATTTTTTTATGTAAAAAAATGCCAAACAAACGCGGCCCACTTAAATAGGCATTTCCTGCAGAGCTGATTAATCAGCCGTCTCTTGGGTTCAAATGCGATATATTTTCTAACACGCTTCATCCCCAGCTGGTGAGAAGCTGCTATTGAGAGAGAAATAAACTGTTTGGTTGCTTATACAGCAAGAGAGAGAGAGAGAGAGAGAGAGAGAGAGAGAGAGAGAACACACAGGCCTTTCTCCTTGCTGTTTATAAAGGAAAAAAGAAGGGGAAAAAAAAACCAGAATTAAAGTTATAATTACATAATTAACTTGCTGCTACTCTGGATTAGAACAGGATGCTCTGACCAGGCCTGAGCTCAGCGGTTGGTGGTGGTGGTGGTGGTGGTGGGGAGACTTTAATGCCATTGTTAACTTCAGGTTTTTAGTGGGCCATTTTCGCTATTAAAAATTCATGGTTTTGTAAAAATTAATGGACGTCGGTTGGGCAGTTTCAGAGTTGGTTATCTGTGGGAACTATACGTTAAAGGGTTTCTCCCCCCCCCCCCCGCAAGTGTGTACAGGAGCGATAAATAGGAACAACTTCTAAACCTAAAATAAATGTATGTGTACGACCGTAACTGACCCTAAATGTCTGGGCAGATTCTCCGTCATCCGGGTCACGGTTATCCCAAAGGTGCTTTTCTTTCAAGAGGCAACTGGCTGTTCTGGTTTTTTCTTTGAAGGCGTTTCGCTTCTCATCCAAGAAGCTTCTTCAGCTCTGGTTGAATGGGAGTGAAGACTGGATGGTGGATGGTCAGAGCTGAAGAAGCTTCTTGGATGCGAAGCGAAACGTCTTCAAAGAAAAAACCAGAACAGCCAGTTGCCTCTTGAAAGAAAAGCACCTTTGGGACAACTGACCCTAAAATTTGTGGGAGTTTTTTTGCTAAGCAAGACAGTTGTTAAGCGAGTTTTGCCACATTTTACGACCTGTCTTGCCACCGTTGCTAAGTGAATCACTGTGGTTGTTAAGTGAGAACGGGGTCGTTAAGTGAATCTGGCTTCCTCATTGAGTCTGCTTGTCGGAAGCTGATCTCATGACCCTGGAATGCGACCGTCATAAATATGAATCGGTCGCCAAGCATCTGAATTTTGATCACGTGAGCAGGAGGTTGCTGCAGCGGTCACGAGTGTGAATAATGGCCATAAATCATTTTGTTTATTGCCGTTGTAACTTCAGTCACTAAACGAGTAAGTTGTGGACTATACACATTAAAAAAAAATATCAAATCATCTAATTGGCTGCAAGCCAAATTAAAAAAACCAGCTCTTACTCCATCCGACTGCAGATCAAAGCAAAATTAAGTATAACGAAATCCTATTGTGCTCCTTATTGATTTTTCTCCTTCGTTTGATATTTCAATTCAGCTGCTGTTTTTTTTTTTTTTTTTAAAGCAGGAAGCGGAAAAATATGACGTTTGTTGCATGGTTTTTTTCTTTTTTAATTAATTTAATTTTGCCTCCCAAGTGAAAGCTGCTAAATTCGATCCACATCGTGGTAGGTTTTCAGTTGATGCTTATCAGGATATATTGCCAGCGAACCGGATTCGGGTTTTGAGTTCAATCAACAGCTTTATTTTTTTAATACTATCCTCTTTGCGGCGCCTTCCTCTTTACAAAACTCCCGTTTCTGATCTCTTCTCTCGCATGGCAGAAACTGGAGCAGTTGTGATGAGTTTAAGCCACGTTGTGTTTACATCCCCTGCGCATCGTGTCTGCTGCAAGGGATCTATCACTGTAACCTAGTAAAACGATTGGAATCTGATCTCTGATTGGGAACATTGTGCGAAAGGCAGACAAACGAGGAAAAACGTTTTGCCTAATAGTAAAAAATAAGCTGGTTTTCGATTTGTGGCCTAGCTTGTCCTAAACCGGAGCTCAGGAGGAATGGCGATGTGCCTGTGTGCTCATTGTGCAGGAAGTCCTCGACTTACGAACACAATTGAGCCCAAACTTTCTGTTGTTAAGCGAGACATTGAGTTTTGTCCCATTTTACGACCTTCACTTGTTAAGTGAATCACTGCAGCTGTTAAGCAAGTAACCTGGTTGTTAAGTGAATCTGGCTTCCCCCGTTGACTGCTGGTCAGAAGGTCGCAAAAGGGGATCACGTGACCCCGGTATCGCTGCAACCGTCATAAATACGAGACAATTGCCAAGCTTCTGAATTTCGATCACGTGACCACGGGGATGCTGCAGCGGTCGTAAGTGTGAAAAACAGCCCTCAGTCACTATTTTTTTAGTGCCGTTGTAACTCCGAACAGTCACTAAACGAACTGTTGTAAGTTGAGGACTAGCTGTATTTGTACATACCCAAAGGGTTAGCAGTTTGGAAGGCTACTTTGTGTAAAAAGACGAAAATTTTCTGCGTAGTGAAATTCTACGGTCGGTAAGGCAAATAAATGGGCATCCTTTATTCCTAACAATTTTGTTGCAACTTCACTCTCTAAAATTTGCTTTTAGGAATGAGGTTTTCCTGTCCTGCACCAATGGAAAGCTGTAAAGTTGGAAACTTCCGTCTTTATTTATTTACATTTCTTGAGTCCATAAACCGAGCCTGCCCTTTGACTTCAAGGAATTGACATGCCACGATGGCCATTTATTTTGTTGTACGGCCGGGAGGGAGTGACGATGCCAGAAATTGCATTTTTAAGATGACAAATTGTAGAAGAAAAGTCTCTTTGTGTGCATACGGATTTGACCTTTGGAGTCAGCGGGGGGGGGGGGGGGAATGAAGAAAAACGGATT
>QLTV01002836.1:357503-368693 GCA_003457575.1 Thermophis baileyi
CTTCTCCTTCTCCTTCTCCTTCTCCTTCTCCTTCTCCTTCTCCTTCTCCTCCTCCTCCTCCTCCTCCTCCTCCTTCTCCTTCTCCTTCTTCCTTCTTCCTTCTTCCTTCCTTCCTCCTTCCTCCTTCCTCCTTCCTCCTTCCTCCTTCTTTCTCCTTCTCCTGCATTCACCGTTCCGTGCGGTGGAAAATAATTGCTAACGGTAGATATAAAAGTAACAGAACAAGATAACCGGGTATTCAAAACTTACTTTCCCCCCCTCCATATTAGGATAGTTGTGAGATAAAAATGAGGGAGGGGGCAGATGAGAGGAGATACAGCACTTTGCAAAAAAATTGCCCTAATACAGGTAGTCCTCGACTGTTTGTTTAGTGACCGTTCGAAGTTACAATGGCCCTGAAAAAGTGACTTAGGACCATTTTCCGCATTTATGACCGTTGCAGCATCTCCGTTAGTCACATGATCAAAATTTGGATGCTTGGCTCCTCTTTATGACGATTTTAGTCTTCCAGGGTCATGGGAAGGATCTTTTTTTGTGACCTTCCAATGAGCAAACTGCATGGGGAAGCCAGATTCGCTTAACGACCCTGTGATCGACTTAACTACCAAAGAGATTGACTTAACAACTGTGGCAAGGAAGGTCATGAAATGGGAGAAACTCTTGCGTAGTAATGGACATTTTGGGCTCAGTTGTAGTCGTAAGTCAAGGATTGCCTGTCCGTTCAAAATAGAGAAGTTAAAGCGACAAAGGCAAGATCTAGGAGTTTATGATGCCACAAGGAATCACTCGATAAAATGTGGGAAAATTAAAAGATTTTATGAACTTTTATAAATTAAGGTTTGGGGTCTTTTTTTTATGCCAGTAACATGGAAAGCTCAGATTATAGAACAGGTAATCCTTGATTTAAACCATTTGTTTAGTGGCCATTCAAAGATTACAACAGCACTAAAAAAAACAAAATTCTGTGACTTACGACTGGTCCTTGCACTTATGACCGCCCCAACATCTCCATGCTTCATGGAATCAAAATTTGGGCGCTTGGTAACTGGCAAATTGTTCTGACCGAGCTCCCCAAACACAAAAAACCCTCTGTAGTTGAAGCAATGATTCCTTTATTAGGAGCGCCGGCAGCCCCGGCAAAAAGTCTCTCTCTCACTGCAGGCTAACAAGTTTGTCCGGCAGGGAGATGAATAGTCGTCTGCCACATCTATTCACCTCCGCCCCCTGCCTTTTATCCCCAGAGCTAGGGTGGGGCTTCGCTAGCAGCGGTGACTCTTCCGTCCCAAGGACCGGCCCATAGATTTCCACTGCTCTCCTCTCCTCTGCCTTCTGCGCATCCGCACGTCAGGCACTGGACCCAGCTGTTCCTCCTCTTCCTCATCAGCCACCTCCAGGCCTGGGGGCTGTGGACTCTCCATCTGAGGGCTGATGGATGGCCCACGCTCCGCCACTGTCTCTCTCTCTCTACCAGCTCCATTCCCTCTTCCCCCTCGGAGCTCTCAGGTTGCCTGGATGCTGACCCTGACTCCCACTCTTCCTCCTCCTCCTCCTCCTCTGATTCGGCCGCTGGAGGGGCCGGCGGCCGACAGGCCACAACACAAATATTTACACCGGTCTCAGCGTCCTGGGGACGCTAACCGTTTGCAATCGCCGTTTGCAAAACTGTGACTCACTTAACAACTTCCTCGCCTAGCGATGGAAAGCCTGTCCCAACTGTGGCCACAAGTCGAGGAGTACCTGTAGCATCGTTAATGGCTGACGAAGAAATCCATGTGGGTTTGAGGCTGTTCCCTGGGCCTGCTGATGTAACCTGGCTCTCTTCACCTGACGCTATTTATAGATTATCGCTGGATCATTCATATTCCATTTGTAAAAGCATCATATAAAAACGCAGCCTTCTTCCTTTTGAGCCAAGCCCAATTAATATACATCTTTGAAACGGTCTCGTCTTCCAGTAGCCGTCCTCTTTCTTCAAATATTTATAAGCCGCCCCTTAAGGCCTCAAATGCCTGCTAAGGTGGCGCCTTCCACGAGCTGAGCTACCATTTGCCCGGTGAAAGATGATTTCAGAAACAATATATTTATAAACAAACAGGATTGGAATCGTACGAAGGAACCAAAGCCGTAGTTTAAAAAAAGAAAAGAAAAAAAAAGAGCTTGCCGTCGGGCACAGGATAATTTAAAACCAGCAGAGCCAGAAAAAAAAATAACATTGAAACAAGTGAAATCGATAGGATTACAGAACTTTCCTGGCCAAATCCAATCGGAAAGTGGGCAAAACAGAAGATTATCATACGATCATAATGAACGTCAAAAGCTATAGCTCACATACAGATGAATTTGTTATTTTCAACGCACGTTTTCTCCCCTCCCTTCTTTCCTTGGAAATCTGAATATTCTGCATTTCTCCTGCCTAACTTCCGGGCTCATTTGCTTTCTACTGCATTCACCTTGTTCTTATAGCAAAGCTTGTCTAACCCTGATGTGACCAGGGTTTTTTGTTTTTTTTGGCCAGCTTAACACAGAGCCTGGCCCTGGTTTGGGCTGAGAAGGCATGGTTTGCCCACGGTTATACCGTTGACTTCCATACCTAAGGGAAGATTAGAACTCAGGTCCCCCACTGCTAGTCCAAAGCCTTTACATCTACACCATGCTGGCTCTCTTGAATATTATATACGTAACAGTCTGTGGGAATAACGAATCTCCTAATGTATCATGCTTGCTACTGTTGCGTTAAAAGTACAGCTAATCCTTGACTTACAACAGTTCATTTAGTGACCATTTGAAGTAACAATGGCACTTATGACCATTGCAGCATCCCCATGGTCAAAATTCGGACGCTTGGACACTGACTCATATTTATGACGGCCGCAGCGTCCCCGGAGGGGGGGTGTCACGTGATCCCCTTTGGCGACCTTCTGACCAGCAAAATCAAGGGGAAAGCCGGATTCCTAAGTGAACAATCACAACGATTCACTTAACGACGGCGAGAGAGGTCTCAAAACGGGGCAAAGCTCCCTTAAGTGTCTCGCCTAGCAGCAGAAATTTTGGGCTCCATTGTGGTAGTAGGTCGAGGACTTTTACCGGTCTACCTAAATGCATAAAATCACATTAAAATTGACCGATAAAATACCAGTTTGATACCTGAAAATGCATCCTATAAAAAGCAAGCGGATCTCTCTCTCCTCCCGGAGTGGAAGATTTGTTTTAAGGTACATCGAGGCACAGATTCCGCTTGAGCGAAGAAACTGCCTGAACATAAAAGCTGTTTTACGGTGTGGCACAATTATTCAGAGAGGTAGGGGAGTCCGCCTAACTGGATTTGTTCACGCAGGGAGTAGAACTCCATTTCTTTACGACGCTTTAATTTGGATTCTTGCAGCGAGCGGGAAAAATTGAGCCTCAATTGTCCTTTTTTTGACTCTGTGCTTCAGTGCTTCCCCGAGTTGATGCTGTCCGTCGTGTTAGGCCAGCTCTGACAAGTCTTTAGCCCTCATAGTCCGGTGGCTGGTTATAACGGGTGTGGAAATCTTAACACTTCTAGTGAGGCCACACCTGGAGTACGGTGTCTGGGGTTGGAAAAAGAGACCTTGGAAAGAGCGCAGAGAAGAGCAGCAAAGAGGATTAGGGGACGGGAGGCGAAAACATAGGAAGAACAGTTGAGGGAACTAGGCATGCCTTGTTTCATGAAAAGAAGGGCCAGGGGTGACATGATGGCAGTCTTCCACTATTTGAGGGGCTGCCACAGAGAAGAGGGGGTCAAGCTATTCTCCAAAGCCCCTGAAGGCAGGAGAAGAAGCAACGGATGGAAGCTCATCAAGGAGAGAAGCAACCTGGGACTAAGGAGAAACTTCCTGACTGTGAGAATAATTAATCAGTGGAACGATTTGCCTCCAGAAGTTGTGGGTGCTCCAACACTGGAGGTTTTCAACAAAAGACTGGACAGCCGTTTGTCCAGAATGGTATAGGGTCTCCTGCTTGAGCTGGGGGTTGGACTAGAAGACCTCCAAGGTCCCTTCCAACTCTGTTATACTGTATTCTAGTCTGGACAAGAAGTAATTGGTGAAAGATCGTTAGACATCCAATCTAGAATTATGGATAAATTTCCTGACAGTGAGAACAATTAATCAATGGAATGGCTTCCCTCTAGAAGTTGTGGGTGCTCCAACCCTGGAGGTCTTCAGGAGGCATAGGGTCTCTTGCTTGGCCAGTGGGTTGGACTAGAAGACCTCCAAGGTCCCTTCCAGCTGTGTTATTCTGTAACCCCAGATCAACTACCGTATTTTTCGGACTATAAGACGCACCGGTGTATAAGATGCACCAAGATTTCAAAGAGGTAAGTAAGGGGAAAAAAGTTTTTGTCCTCCCCGGCCCCCAGGAGCACTCTGCAGGCCTCCCAAACCCTCTGCGTGCCCCACTTTTGTGAAAAACGGGCCCATTTTTCGCAAAAATGGGATGCGGGGGCGGGGCTTTAGGAGACCAAAAATTGTTGTATTGTATACGACGCACCAACATTTCCACCCTCTTTTGGGGGGGGGGGAAGGTACGTCTTATACTCTGAAAAATACGGTAATTAGTGGAATGGCTTGCCTCCAGAAGTTGTGGGTGCTCCATCACTGGAGGCTTTTAAGAAGAGACTGGACAGCCATTTATCCAGACTAGTATAGGGTCTCCTGCCCGAGCAGGGGGTTGGACTAGAAGACCTCCAAGGTCCCTTCCAAACTTTTATTATTCTGTGATTCCGATCTCACGTTGCAGAAGGCTAGCCTTTATTTATTTATTTATTTACTTACTTACTTACTTGACATCTATCTTGTACCTGTTGCTTTAGACTCTGTCCTGAGTGCTCAAAGATGACAGGTAAAACTAATGCAATAATAATAAATAATAAAAAAAAATGTCAGGGAGGTAAAAACAGCGGCTTGACGGGTTTAAGTGTTTTGCCTTTAGAAATGGCGCACGCAAGGAGAGCTTGCCAAGGCGTGGTTTTTTCCCCACACCTCTCGACAAAAGTACAATTTGATGGGCCTCAGAAGTAGCCTCTCCAGGAGATCCCGAGATAGTTTGATGTCTCGGCATCAGATGGTGAAACTAGATCTCTCTCTTGTCTGGCTGGCTTTGTACAAAAATGTAACAATTTTTTTTTTAAAAAAAAAATACCTGGTGGAAATGAATTGAGAAGGGGACCTATTTGATCCCGAAATTGTGTCGCAGCCTTGCTTTGAAACGCAACGCCAGAGATTGTTTTAAAATGGCTTTTAATGGCGCTTTGAAATGACTTGTTTTGCCTTTGAGTCCAACTGCATCCTTTGTCTGCGGGGTGTCTTGTAAGTAATAAAATCTTCTTTTATTTTTGCACTTTGGCCTAAAAACCCAACCAGGAGAGGCCTTTCGTGCTCGGAGCTAGACACCTCTGGGTTTATGAGGCCTTAATTTATATTTTCAAGTACAGGTAGTCCTCGACTTACAACAGTTCACTTATTGACTTTTCAAAGTTACAACGGCACTGAAAAAAGAGGGTCGTTTTTCACACTTACGACCATTGTAGCATCCTCCGTGGTCACGTGATCAAAATTCAGACGCTTAGCAACTGGCATGTACTTAACGATGGTTGAAGTGTCCCTGTGTGTGTGTGTGTGTGTGTGTGTGTGTGTGTGTGTGTGTGTGTGTGTGTGTGACGCGATCCCCTTCGGCGACCTTCCGACCAGCAAAGTCGATGGGGAAGCCGGATTCCCTTAACCACCCCGTGACTAACTTAACGACTGAAGCGATTCCCTTGACAACGGCGGCAAGGAAGGCCGTGAAACGGGGCGCAAAACTCACCGAACCAATGTCTCGCTTAGCAACGGAAACATTGGGCTCCGTTGCGGTCGTAAGTCGAGGACTGCCTGTAAATGAATACATTATCTTTCTAACGGCGCGGTGGGTTTAACCTGGGAGAGGATACCATATTATGTCATCTCTTATGGGGTGTTTAATACACACACACACACATACACACACACACCGGCCTCGCCAAGGTGACACAGCCGATTGCGGTTCCGTGTCCCACCTCACCTTGTTCCGGCTCGTCTATAATTTCCTGGCTCCCCTTTTCAGAGCGTGGAACAATACGAACCACAGCGGCTCTCGGAAGATTGCGTGCCTCACACTGACAAGCCTGATGGGATATTGATTCTTCCTTTCTGTAACGTTTAAAATGGCTCGCAGGCCTCCCAGCGTGAACCACATACGACGGCCGCCATACCAGACGAGGCTTTTTGTGCAGAAACGAAATGATGGAGGGTTTAAATTCCTCTTCCGGGAGGCTGGGGTTGGGGGGCTTGTCAGAAAAGGGAGGGGAGGAGGGGGAAGCATGCAACCCCCCCTTCCCCCTCCGTCTCAGACAGGCATTTCCAAGAAATTAGCCCGTTTTCTTTCGGGGGGGAGGGGGGCGCTGCAAACAATCTTAACCGAATTTAAATTGAGGGATGGGGTCGTGTGGGCGGTGGGTTGCCGTTGAACCTTTCCCACCCCTCCAAAGGGCCGTTTGAAAGATCGGACTCGATCGAGAGGAGAGAATGCGAATAAGATGCCCGGAATTTTTTTTATTTTTTACATCTTTTTTAAGGAACCGATATAGTAATTGCCACCAGAAAGGTGAAAAGCGGAATAACGATGGGCTAATAATCTTGCATCCATAGTAGTCTCTCCTTGCCAATGATGCCTCTTCGGTGCAGACCGAAAGGATGGCTTTTATAAAGCAGATCGAGGAAGGCCCATGTATCAGTGCAGGTGTAAAATAATTCATTATTATTTCGAGATAGGCGGTGTTCGTCACTAAAAGGCATAATTTCAATTTGTACGGCCGCCCGCTCGGAACGACGAGCCCCCCCTCAAAAAAAAAACCAAGAGAGGAGACCGTGGCGGGGTTGCCCCTTTGCGTTTACAGGGTGTGTGTGTGTGTGTGTTTCTAGACAGCTTGTGGAGTAGGGTTTCTAAAACGTCTAAAAATCAAATGCTTTCCTAAATTGATCCTGGTTTGATGTCTGTCACATGACTTTGATACCCAGTAGGGAAATTGCATAGAGGTAAGATTACCTGCAGTGGGTCCAAGCTAAAGGGAACACAGATTAAAAGGAGGTTGCAGTTCTTACCTGTGCAAGCTGTCGACCAAGTGGGCAGCCTGTGCAGAAGCTTTGGTTCACAGTTCGCGAAACCAGAGTCGGAAGGAGCCTTAGAGGTCACCTAGACCACCACCACCCCTTGCTCAGTGCAGGGTCCACGGCGGCAATCAGAGGCCACCCGGCTTGCCTCTAAGGAAGGTGGAGACTCTTAATGTGTCAGCCTGGTCCATTGCGCATCATGTGCACATGAAGCACAAGCCAGGTAGTCCCTGGTGATGCACCGGGCCAGGGGTTGGACTAGGTGACCTCTAAGGCTCCTCCCGACTCTGGTTTCGTGAACTGTGAATCAAAGCTTGTGGGGTTTGGTTTTTGGAAATTGCTCACCTGTCTAAGAGTCTGAATCCCTTTCGTAAAGGAGTTGAGATTTTCCAATGAAACATCGATGAACTTTAATATTTACGCCAAATTGGCCTCCTCCCCTCCCACTAAGCATTCAATCTGCCCGTACAAAGTCCATACTTCATAGGATGCATTTTTCGCGCCCATTTGTGGGGCGATGCAGCCAACCGTGGTTTATCATTCTGGTTTAGCCGAAGTACTTCCCCCCCCCCCTCCTCCTCTTCTCCGATCTGATAAAATGATTCTTAAAACTTTTATGGAATAGAAGCATCCAGAAAATTGAAAAGAATAAGCTGAAACGTTTCTGATTTCAGAAGGGTCTGCGAGACGCAAAGCCAGCCGTCCTTCCCTTTCGGCAGTCCGGATTTCAAATCACTTGTAGTGATCGCAGTTTTTTAAAGACCATTTTATTGTAGAGTTAAATTGGTGCTTAAGCGCTAATTTATAATTCATGTTGGCATTGATAACGTTGGCTGTATTGAAAGCGGCCGGATCAAATAACCGCTGGATGCTAGATTTCTTTAAAAAAAAAAAAGGGGGGGGGGAGAGAAACAAACCAAACCTGGTTTAGCAGGGCTGAATTGAAACGCAAGGCGTTAAAGCCATAAGGTAGTTAGTTTATTTCTGGTTTATTTGTGAATTTGAGTGACTTGTGTATTATGAAAGAAAGATAAAATCTTCAACATTTGTGGTGCTTGGGCCCAAATTCTCAGTGCAGGAAGTCCTCGACTTACGACAGTTCGTTTAGTGACCGTTCAAAGTTACAAGGGCACTGAAAAAAGTGACTTAGGGCCGTTTTTCACACTTACGTCCGTTGCAGCGTCCCCAAAGTCACATGATCAAAATTCAGACGCTCGGCCACCGGCTCGTATTTATGACGGTCGCAGTGTCCCGGGGGTCACGTGATCCCCTTTTACGACCTCCTGACAAGCAGAGTCAACGGAGAAGCCAGATTCACTTAGCGACCGTGTGACTCACTTTAACAAATGCAGGGATTCCCTTAACAACGGTGGCCAGGAAGGCCGTAAAACTGCCCCCCCCCAAAAAAATCACTTGACCAATGTCTCGCTTAGCAGCGGAAATTTTGGCCTCCATTGTGTGTCGTAAGTCGAGGACTACCTCTATATTGGTTTGTTTTTTCGGGCACGGTTAAAACGTAGCTTCGTTTAATTTTAAAAATCAAGCATTTGATTCCTGTTCTAGTTGTTCTGCATTATAATTTTTTCCCCCAGGGTTTTAATTCGAAGACAATAATAACAACAACAACAAAAAATTTAAAAAAAATCAACTTCTGTGATATTTTTCTCACCGTCTGCCCCATTAGCTTTTCCTGCATTATTATTATTATTCACAATTGTATCACAGCGGCCAGTTGTTTCACCGGATTTGGCATTAATTACTAGTCGAGCCCCATCCGGGGGCCTAGGACGTCAACCATGATTGTGTTTTGACACGTAATTTCCATTTCCAGTAGTTTCTTTATTGAGGCCACCTTCCATTGCAAGTTGAATTTCAGTAAAATATTGTATGTGAGAACGTGTTCTTCCTTTAATTAGCCTCCCAATTCATCTGGAAAATAATGAATTCCAGATACAAAAAATAGCCATGCTTATTTAATAGAACACCATCCTTGATTTTCGACCATAATTGAGCCCAACATTTTTGTTGCTAAGTGAGACAGTTGTTAAGTGAATTTTGCCCCATGTGACTGTATTTGCTGATGCCTGTTTACTGTTTGCATTGTTTCGTTTTGCAGTAAATTTGAATTGTGCAGGTTGCTCAGTTTTTTTTTTCCACTCATTGTAGCTCCTTTGTTTTGCAGAGATCTTGACGCAGCCGCCATTTTGGAATTCTTTTTAATAATGTGACCCTTCACCTTTGATCCCCTGACCTGCATTATCTTGGTAACCATTTCATTTTTTAATTTAATTTTTCATTTATTTTTTTGTTTAAATTTTTTTTTTTTTTTGGTTTGGTGTGTAAGCTTTGTAACATTTCACCTTCTTAAATTGTAACGTTCTTTGACTTCCCTAAATATAAATACTCTTTGTTTTGCCTGTAAATGTTGTAAATGTGTTAGTCTCATTTTCCTTTGATTAAAATTCATTTCAAGTTTTAAAAAAAATATACCAGTTCTCATTGTTTTTATTTTGATGTTTAACAATGTTTAAGCTTTTATCCGTTGTGTTACTTTTGTTTTCTAGCCATGTGTTTCCAAAACATTTATAAACTAACAGTCACGTTATTAAGAGTTTTACACTTAAATATCTTCATTTTCTTTCTTTTTTCCCCCCTTTACCCCCAATTATGTTTTAGCAGTCATAACTGAGCCAAAAACAGCCAACCATGATTGTGTTTTGACACGTAATTTCCATTTCCAGTAGTTTCTTTATTGAGGCCACCTTCCATTGCAAGTTGAATTTCAGTAAAATATTGTATGTGAGAACGTGTTCTTCCTTTAATTAGCCTCCCAATTCATCTGGAAAATAATGAATTCCAGATACAAAAAATAGCCATGCTTATTTAATAGAACACCATCCTTGATTTTCGACCATAATTGAGCCCAACATTTTTGTTGCTAAGTGAGACAGTTGTTAAGTGAATTTTGCCCCATTTTACGACCTTTCCTGCCACGGTTGTTAAGCGAATCACTGCAGTGGTTAAATTAGTAACGTGGTCGTTAAGCAAATCCGGCTTCCCCCTTGACTTTTTGCCTGTCAGAAGGTCGCAAAAGGGGATCGCGTGACCCCGGCCAGGACGCTGCGACCGTCATAAATACAAGTCAGTTGCCCAGCCTCTGAATTTTGATCACGTGACTGCAGGGGAATGCCGCAATGGTCATAACTTGAAAAACGGTCCTAACTCAATTCACTTTTTTCAGTGCCGTTGTAACTTTGAATGGTCACTAACTTGAACTGTTGTCAGTCGAGGACTGCCTGCAAACCGCTTGAGCTAAATGTGGCCCCCTTAAGAGGTTACTAGCATCTTGCAAATGTTTCTGTGTGTGTGTGTGTCATACACGGAGGGGGGGGGATATCCTTTGGAGATCCTGTTACATCCGGGGAGGGGGCTGGATAGAGATGCTCTGTAATCCCATTTATTTTCCTTCTGCCTTAAATTCCTCCCTCCTGTCCTCTCCTGCATTTATCCATACAAAATATATATATATCTCTCTCATTTTCCTTCGTTTCCTTCCAGCACAAGAAACATCCACGGTCTGTTTGTGTGTGTGTGTGAAAAAACATCTCTCTCCCACTTAGCTTTCAAACCGGATTTTCAAACAGGTGCTTCGAAATGAGCCTCTCCTCTCCCCACACTTCCCCCCTTTCCTTCTCCCAAAACCTCATTTTCTATCTTTGCATTATTATCTCTTATCATCCATCCACCTGCCCCCCCCCCCACTCCTCCTGCCAACAACGCAGGGAGTTTAAAAAACAAAAAACCCAGCCTCTTCCATCTTGCCAAACTCTTGAATTCCCAGCTTCCCGCAGGTCTTTTAAAAGACATCAGCACTTCCTCCTGGGGGGGGGGGGGGGAAAGAAAGGTTTTTTTTTTTCCTCATTTCCTCCCCCCCTCCCCCCCCCCCCCCCCCACCCCCCCCCCCGCCCCCCCCTACTCCACTCCTCTCCACTCCACTCCACTCCACTCCACTCCACTCCACTCCACTCCATTCCATTCCATATTC
>QLTV01002837.1:4228-19980 GCA_003457575.1 Thermophis baileyi
CTATTACTTTGGCTACTTGTTTAGAATAGATTGCTTTAAACATGTTTATAAAGTTCTCCCCAAAGTCCATATACACCAGTTGGTTAAGCATAAAGTCCCATTTCACATTGTCGAATGCTTTTTGCGCGTCGAGAAAAATTAGCCCCATTTGTTTTTCATTATGAACCTCATAATATTCCAGTACATCTAATACAATCTTAACAGTATTTCTTATATATCTTTTTGGCAAGAAACCATTTTGGTCTGTATGTATAAATTCTACCATAAATTTTTTCAGTCTCTCGGCTATTATGGTCGTAAATATTTTATAATCTGAATTTAGAAGTGAGATAGGTCTATAGTTTTTAATATATGCCAAATCAGAATTTTCTTTAGGGACCAATGTTATAATTGCTTCTTCCCATGATACCGGAATTTTCATATTAGTAAAAACTTCATTAAATACTTCTATTAATTTTGGGCTTAGAGATTCTTGTAAAATTTTATATAGTTCTACTGGCAAACCATCAGGGCCGGTAGCTGTATTGTTTTTTTGCTTCTTAATTTTTGCTAGCTCTAGGGGTGTTATTTCTTTATTTAACATTGTTTGAATCTCTTGAGAGACTATCGGTAAATCTGCCTTTTGTAAATACTGCAAAATATTATTTTTATTATTACTCTCTTTATTTTCATATAATTTTTTGTAAAATTCATATGCCACATTCTTCTTTCCTTTATTATCATATATAATTTCTCCTTGTTCATTATATAACTTACTAATCTGTCTTATCTCCCTCTGTTTCTTAATTCTATAAGCCAACCACCTCCCCGGTTTATTGGCGTTTTTAAAGAAATTTTGTTTGGAACGTTTTATTTGTTGCGCCAATTCAACCTTTTCAATATTATTCATTTTGTGATTAAATCAATTTGTTGTTTAACTTCATGTCTTTGTGGTTCATTTTGTAATTCTCTCAGCTCTACTGAGATCTTCTTCTAATATTTTTAGTTGTTGTTTTTTAATTTTATTTTCTCTAGTCATATAGGCAATAGCAATCCCTCTCATATAGGCTTTGGCCGTATCCCACACATTTTGGCAATTTGTGTCTTTGTTCTTATTTATCTTAAAAAATAACTCCAATTGAGCTTCCATTTTCAATCTAAATTCTTTATGATTTAAAATTGCCCTTTTTAATGTCCATCTCCCTATTTTCTTTTGCCCTTTCAATTTGATCCTGATTGGATTGTGGTCTGCCCAAGAATTTATATCAATTACAATTTCTTCTATTTCGGAATTTAAGTCTACTGTCAACCATGCCATGTCTATCCTAGACCATGATGCATGTCAGCCCGAATAGTACGTATATTGTTTTTTCCCCATGTTTAGTTCTCTCCAACTATCTTTGATATTAAACTCCTCTGCCATTTTAGTAAATGTATTAGGAAGTATTTTTCTAACTCCTTTTCTAACTTTATTGCTTTTATAATCTAATTGTCTGTTGACTATTGCACTGAAGTCTCCTATTATACCAATGTTTCCATATTCGAATCCGCCAATAATATTGTGTAACTTTTTAAAGAAAGGTTTCTGTCCCTCATTTGGAGCATATAATCCTACAAGAGCTATTTTTTCCTTATTCAACACTATTTCTATCATTAATATCCTACTCTCACCATCTTCATAAATTTGTTTGGCTGGGATTTCTTTGCTAACATATATTACGACTCCTCCTTTTTGTTGTTGTGATAATGATACAAACATGTTTCCCAATTTGGGATAATTTAATAAATGTTTGTGTTGGTTTTTTTATGTGTGTTTCCTGTAAGATTATTATGTCCAAGTTCATTTTACTTAATTTATGTTAATATTTTTTCCTTTTTTGTGGAGAATTTAACCCGTTAACATTCACAGACAGTATTTCTATTCCCTCTTTTGTCACCCTATCTGTATTTAGATCGTGTAACTCTTGTTGATCTAGTCTCTTCATATTCTTTAAGTCTGTTTCCATCCTGCTTTCCATTATCTGCCTCTTCCCTCTTATTATCCTTATCTTTAGTTTGGGATTACTCTTTTCCTGTAGTCTGTGCTACTATTTCACCTTCTTCTCTTGGTTCTCTTTCCACTGTCCCATCCTCACTACCAAAATTTTGTATATACGGTAGAAGTCCTCTGCCTGTTCTACTGTGTCCAGTCTAAATCTTTTCTCTTGCCACATCACCATGATTCCTTCTAGTGTCAACCACCTAAAATTAATACCTTTCCTTGTAAGTTTGGAAGTTATTGGTTGGTAGGGTTTCCTCAATTCTCTTACCCTTTTAGGAATCTGTTTAAGCACTATCAATTGTCTACCTCTATATTCCAACGGGTCATCTCTGGTTCTAAATAAAATTTCATCTCTAATGGACTTCTTGACAAATCTAATATGTACCTCTCTTGGGAGATTATGCCTTCTAGCATAATTGGTATGTATCCTATATATTTCGTCAATTTCATTTATCATTTCATCCTTTCCAGTTCCTAGGGCTCTCGCCAGTAAGTCAGCCATCATTTCTGGTAGATCTTCACCTTTTTCTTCTCTCACATTTTGAAAATGCAAGAAAAAGGCTGCCTTCTCTAATTCCAGAGAAATTACTGTTGATTCTAATTCTCTATTGGCTTGGGTCAGTCGTTCATTCATTTCATCTACTCTCTTTTCTTCCTTTGCCATCTTAACTTCCATTTCTAATAACTTTTGTTCATTCTTTATTATCTGTTGTTGAAAGGTTTCAAATTTCCCGTCCATGATATTTATCTTTTCTTTAAGTTCTCCCATGTCATTTCTGACTTACCCAATTTCCCTTTTTAAATCATCATGATTTTTGCACATTGTCTCCTGCATAGATTGCAAAATAAGTTGTAAATCTCTAAAAGAGCCCGCTTTTTCTCTCTGAGTTACTTCTTCTAGTGACCTATGTCTAGCAGGGCTTGGTTCCATAGCTGAGGTTTGCATTATCTGTTTTCTCCCCGCCCCAACTCTGGTGAGGTTAGGAATACTAGTCATTTTTTTTAATTCCCCAAACCAATCACTCCTTTCTCTCTATTCAGTTTATATATTACTTATAATGATAATAACTTTTCTATTTACTATATCAAATGTGAGTATTAGAAACTCTATAGTATAATATAAGAGTATAATATAGTATTTAGTCTAATATAATAATGTATCAAATATCAATAATATAAAGTTCAAAGCCCAAAAATAGCTAGAAAGAACAATAATTAATATGGGTAACAATTAGTCAGCATTTGTTAATTTCACTCTAGATATTTCCAATATGTTCAACAAACATATGTGATTGCACCTTAACTGGAATCTCAATTACTTCATTTAGCTTTCATATAGTCACTTCATTTAAATATTCATGAATATTTATCTCTATATCAAGGTTTTAATCAAAGTTAGATAGGCATTAAAGTCTTATTATTTGTATTTAGAGTTACCTCCTTTTCTTTTACTTTTACTTCCCCCCCCCCCCTTTCTGGGATCAAAGTTAGATAGGCATTAAAGTCTTACTATTTGTATTTAGAGTTACCTCCTTTTCTTTTTTCTCCCCCCCCACCCCCGTCTGGGATTCTCTTTCTTCAATCCATATATCTCTCTCTTGCCTTTCTCAGACTCTTCTTTCTGTTGTTCAGCTTACCGTCCTGTTTCAAAATGTCCACTTTCTCTGTTTCATCAGCATTTTCCCTTTATGGCTTCCCGATGATACAACTTCTCACATTAGAGTTATTTAAAAAGGAAAAACAAAGCAACTCCCTGTGTTTTTTAACTTTAAATTCTCCAACCAGTATGATTTCCACAGCACAAATGATCCTTTTCCGCCAGAAACTCTCCTCTCGCCACTATTTCAAAGGAGTGGGGATAACTTTCACCCCTCCTTTTATTTTGGGCTCCTTTTTCTTCTTTCCTTTCTTGAAAACCTCCGGTACGTTCTTTCACCCCAGATCACTCTCCCCGGATCACCAGGATTAATTTTCACCGAATCAGTTCCGTCACTGTACCGCTATCTCACTGCTGTACTTCAGCCAGCTGTCTGCTGTCATTTCTTCCCGGTCGCCATTATGGACTGTCTCCTTTCTCCACTCGACTTCTCCAAGGTTTCCCTGAATTCGCTGATCTCGACCGCCATCGTAAATCGCTCCTCAGGACACCTCCTTTTTTCCAGTCCCCCTCCAAGGGACCTGGGATCCCAAAATATCTGCCAAATGATCGAAAGCTGGGGGGGGGGGCGGAACGAAACTCCTATTCAGAGAGCCACTCCACACACCCATTCTTCTTGACAGCTGGCCCCGCCCCCTGGGTCTGGGTGTTTTAATACAGATTCAGCCAAAAAGAGTTTTTTCAGTTTTTCAAATGCCGCTTGGCAGTCCATAGTCCAATTCAGTGGCTGGCTAGGTTTCGGTTTATCTACCCCCTTGGTTATTAACAGATTTGTAATCGGTAATGCTATTTGGGCAAAAGAGGGGATAAACTGCTGATAAAAGTTAACGAACCCCAGGAAGCTCTGCATTTGCTTGTGAGTGCTGGGGGTTTCCCACTCAAGGACTGCTTTGACTTTTGCGGGGTCCATTTCCACTCCCTGGTGAGAGATTCAATACCCAAGGTAATATATTTTATCTTGGTGAAATTCACATTTGGTGAGTTTGGCAAACAACTTAGCTGCCCTTAGTTTCTTCAAAACCTCCCGCACCAATTTAACATGTTGAGTCTTAGTTTCAGTATAAATCAATATATCATCAAGATAAACCAAAACTCCCTTATACAAGTGCTCAATTCTGCCCTTCGCCAGATGGGCCAGCATGTCCTTCATTAGGTGTAGGGATAGAGATTTTCCTGGCAAATAGTGTTTAAATTTCTATAATCCACACATAAGCATAATGAGCCATCCTTCTTCTCCAGGAACAGGACTGGGGCAGCCAGTCAAGTTGGCAGAAAGAGACTGGGTTTTTTAGTGGCCTTAGTTGAATGCCCAGTTCTCTGACCAGAGTCGGGCTTATTAGGTTTCTCATGCACCCCGAATCAAGCAATGCTTTAAGTCTCACTTTTCTCCCCGTTAATGGAATTAACAGTTCTATAGGGGTTGTAAGGGGTTCAACAACCCCACTTACCAAAGGGTCTTCGTAGTCACTCTCTGACTGATCAGGTTCCTCCACTGGAGGGGTCAGAGTTCCTCGCACCATAATTAATTCCGGTGGGAGCTCAACGACCGCATGGGTCTTTAGGGTGGTGTCTCTAGGATGCAGTGGTGGCTTTGAGGGTTTCCCTCTGACCTGCTTCTTTCCCTTCTGGGTGGGCATCCTTGCACGGCACTCGGCTGCATGGTGGCCTTCCCACAATTGAAGCAGGTGGCTGAGCACAGCAGGGTAGAGCGATGTTTGGTTCCTTCCCTTCTCCCTTCTGGTGGGGATCTCTTCCAGGAGTGGTTTGCGTGGTACTGGTTTCGAGTTTGGTCGATTTCAGCTTCCTCAGCCAAGACACACCAGCCGTGCACGTGGACTGGGGCTCCACAGGCAACGCAGGCATTGTACAGGTCATCATTTAAGACATCTTTGAACCAACTCATGAGTATTTCCTCTGGCCAATCTACGTGGCAAGTTAGGTAATGAAACTCTTCGATGTACTCGGTGACTAGACGGTGCCCCTGTCTGATGTGCCTTATGTGGTGTCTAGCCTTGTGGTCAGCTATGGGGTCCTCAAATCTCTGTCTCAGGGCTGTCATGAAGCAGTTGAAGTCACAGATCTCCTGTGCATCTGCATTATGGAGGCTCACCATCTAACGTGCAGCTGATCCTTCTAGAGCCAGTGTGACAACCCTGACTTTTGCACCTTGTCTAGGGAGGTCCGTCCCGTACTCCTGCATGTAGGTCAGTACGTGTGCGAGGAAAAATCCCAGTTGCTGGGGATTCCCATCGAATTTGACCCCAAGAGGGGGCGCTGTAAAGTCCGGCCTCTCCTCATTCAAGAAAGTAAAAACTCTTGAAACCTGGAATTTCAAAAGGAACGTTTAATTGAACTGGAGTGATAACAAGACGAAAGAAAAGCAGTCTCTGAGGTCTCTCGGGCAATACAGTTAGGATAAAGGAATTAGAAACCCCTCCCAATAGTCCAATGTGGATTCAGCCAATCTGCAGGTGTGAAGATGTTATTGTACCTGCCACTCTGAGAACACAATAAGGGAACTTTCTCAGGGTCATCCTCTGCCAGCTTTCAAGCGGTACAACCCACATGGCCCTCCCTCCCCTTACATTCCCCAAAAGGTGCAAAAATCCCAGGGCACCTAGGCGCCAAACTAAAGGTTATAAATCAGTAGGATACAGGATATAGGATACATAAGGAAGAAAGCAATAAAATAAATAATGTAACCAAGGGTCCCCCCTTCTGCTGAAGAATGGCAGATTCATGGATCTGACATACTACCCTCCTTAGAAAAAAGGAAAATCCACCTTACATATTAGAAAATGGATAATCAAGATGGTTGTTGGGGTATTTCTGGTGGAATTTCCTTAGAAGCGTAGGGGCTTTAACGTGTTTCTTAGCCACCCACTCATTTTGAGATGGTGGCAAGTGTTTCCATGCTACCAAGTATTGCGTGGACCCATAGTGAGTGCGAGAGTCGAGGATTTCCTTATTCTCAAAATGCTGTTCTCCTTCTACCATAAGGGGGATTGGAGGTGTGGGTATAGGTGGTCTGATTGTAGAGGTGATTTCTGGTTTGAGTAAGCTACAGTGAAACATGGGATGGACTTGTCTGAGTGTTTTGGGGAGGAGTAATTCCACTGTGACAGGGTTTATGACTCTGGTGATGGGGAAAGGTCCTATGAATTTTGGTCCCAGTTTCTTTGAGGGTTGTAGTGATTGCAAGAATTTTGTAGATAAATAGACCCTATCTCCAACTTTGAATGGTTTTGGATCTGCCCTCTTTTTGTCTGCTTGAGCTTTAAACACTGCTCTAGCTTCCTGGAGAGCTAACTTTACTACCAACCATGTGGTTTGCAAATTATGCATCCACTCCTTAAGGGAGGGGATGTTGGGTTCCTCCATGGGTAGTTCTGGCATAGGGGAGAATTCTTGACTGGTGGCTACTTGGAATGGAGTAAATCCAGTGCTGGTATGCACTGAGTTGTTGTATGCCACCTCAGCAAAAGGTAAAAGGTCTGTCCAATTATCTTGTTGGTAGTTTATAAAGCATCTTAAATATTGTTCTAGCACCCTGTTCGTGCGTTCCACCCCCCCATTTGTCTGGGGGTGGTTGGAGCAGCTTAAGACTTGGGCGGTGCCTAACAGGTTCTGGAATGCTCTCCAGAATTTTAAAGTGAATTGGACTCCCAAATCAGAAATGATCCTTTGGGGAGCTCCATGGAGGCGATAAATGTGTACCAGGAACAATTTTGCCAGTGCCTTAGCTGTTGGGATTTTTGGACAGGGGATGAAATGGACCTGTTTGGAGAATAGGTCTGTCACCACCCAAATAACTGTATTTCCCATGCTTTCAGGCAGTTCTAAGATAAAATCCATGGAGATCTCTCTCCAGGGTGCTGAAGGCTCAGCTATGATTTGTAAAAGTCCAGGGGATTTTCCTTGCCATCTTTTAGCTGCAGCACAGACAGGGCAGCTGGCCATGTAGCTTTCTATGTCTTTTTTGAGTGATGGCCACCAAAATTGTCTTTTGATTAGGTGCAGGGTTTTTACAAATCCAAAATGTCCTGCCGGTCTGGAGTCATGGCATCTTTTCATAAGGTCCAATCTTTGGCTTGCAGGAACGTACAATTTGCTTCCCACCCAAGCTAAATCGTCTTTAATTAAGCAGTTATTTTTGTGGGCTTGACCACTCGTCCTTGACCAAGGCTTGCTTAAAATCCTGGGTGGTAGCATTGTTGGTGGGCAGGTTTTGTTTGGCTTGTGCCCTTGCGATTACTTTAGCTGCCAACTGGGGGGTTTGGAGCAAAGGTTTAATTATTTCGGATTTTGCACTATTGTATTGAGGTTTCCTCGAGAGTGAATCTGCCAGAAAGTTTTTCCTGCCTGGGAAATATTTGAGTGTGAAGTCAAACTGCTTGAAGTATTGCACCCAGAGTACTTGCTTGGGGAAAAGTTTTCGTGGGGTCTTTAGAGCCTCCAGATTTTCGTGATCAGTCCAGACCTCAAAAGGGATTTTATTTCCCTCCAGGAAGTGTCTCCAAGTGACTGCCTACTGCATACACCTCTTTCTCCCAAATAGCCCATCTCTGTTCCATTTCAGTTAATTTTTTGGAAGTGTAGGCGCATGGTTGTAGCTGGTCTTGCTCGTTCTTTTGGAGTAAGACAGCCCCTACTGCTATGTCACTGGTGTCCGCTTGTATTACAAATGGGTTATCTGGATCTGGGTGTTTCAATACTGGCTCAGCTGAGAACAGTTGTTTGAGTTTTTCGAATGCCGCTTGGCATTCCATTTTCCAATTTAGTGGTTGTCTCGGTTTTGGTTTGTCCTCTCCTTTTGTCTTTAGCAAGTTGGTTATGGGGAGGGCAATTTGTGCAAATGCCAGAATAAATTGGCGGTAAAAGTTTGCAAACCCCAAGAAACTTTGTAATTGTTTGCATGTGTGGGATGGTTCCCAATTGATCACAGCTTGTACTTTTTGTGGGTCCATCTCTATCCCCTTGTGGGAGATTCGGTACCCTAGGTAGTCTATTTTTTCCTGGTGAAATTCACATTTGGAAAGTTTTGCATAGAGTTTTGCAGACCAGAGTTTGTTTAGGACCACTTGGACTAATTTCACATGTTCCACTTTGGTTTCTGTCTATATTAAAATGTCATCAAGGTAAACCAAAATCCCCTTGTATAAATTCTCATGAAGCACCTCATTTATTAGTTGCATAAAAACGGCTGGGGTGCCTTGTAATCCAAATGGGAGTATCAGCCCTGATACGCCGGGGCTGCCATTCCGGCAGGGATAGGTGAGACGGACAATGAAGGGATGCGCACGCTGACCCATCTACCCGGCTCCTGGATGGCCTCCTATGGGAATGGACTGGGCCAGCCTGGCCCTGTCTTGCTGCTGCCGCCATCGCCTCTGCCACCACCATCTTCGCTGCCACTTATGATGCCGCTCAGCTGAGAGGCGGGCCGGAAACAGCTGACATTTGGGGCCCACACCTGTGCAGAGCCAGGCCTAGGTGTCTGACATGGCTGGGGTGGCGCCGGGGGAAAGCAGGTCTAACTGTGGCTTGCTAAAGTGAAGATATGGAGCAGCTGGGACCATGAGCTGATCGTGTGGCTGGGGGTGGAGTCACAGGGTGGAGTCACAGGGTGGAGCATGGGAGCCTTCAAAACGGTGGTGGGGAGCACTGAGCAGCTAGCGCTAACAATAACTCACTTTGCTTGCACTGATTGTAGGAATGTGCCAGAGCGTGGAAGGTAAAGACATTACAACCACGAAACACATGTTCCTTTGGCATGTTCCTTTTACCGCACCATTCCAGAATCTGACAGGAAAGACATGCTGGCCTGCTTGGTGGAGGGTAGAGTCTTTACGAAGTTGGATCTCTGGGAGGCGTATTATTGGGTTTGGATTAGACCTGGCGATGAGTGGAAGATGGCATGCAACTGTCCTGTAGGGAGTTTTCAATTCAAGGTAATGTCGTTCGGGTTACAAGGAGCACCTGCTGTATTTATGCAGCTCATTAACAAGGTGCTGCAGAAACATCTGTATAATGGTGTGCTCGTGTACCTGAATGACATTTTAATATACACAAAGACCCTAGAGGAACATGTCACCTTGGTGCGTCAGGTACTAAGTAAACTATTATGCCAAACTCTATGTCAAACTGTCCAAATGCGAGTTCTGCAAATCGCAGTTGGACTATTTGGGTTTCCACATTTCCCCGAAGGGTGTAGAGATGGACCCCGTGAAGGTAAAGGCCGTTTTGGACTGGCAGGCCCCAAGGATGTGTAAACAACTTCAAAGCTTCTTGGGGTTTGCAAATTTTTACCGCCAGTTCATCCCGTCCTTTGCCCGCATAGCTCTCCCACTAACAGATCTTCTACGGACCAAACAATTAATCAGGAAGCCACGTCTGGGTCACCCTGTCCAGTGGACCTTAGCCTGTCAGCAAGCATTCGAACACCTGAAAGCATTGTTTGCAAGAGAGCTGGTACTCAAACATCCAGACCCCACCAAGCTGTTTGTTGTGTAGGCAGATGCCAGCAACGTAGTGGTGGCGGCAGTTCTCTTGCAGGCTAATGAGGGGGTGGAAGCCTGCAACCGTGTGCGTACACATCCTGAAAATGACACTGAACACAAATGGGCCATCTGGGAGAAGGAGGCGTTTGCGGTTTGATGGGCCTTGCTGACATGGAGACACCTGCTGGAAGGGGGGGGGTTACCATTTGAGGTATGGACAGACCATAAGAATCTAGAGGCCCTCCAAACCCCACGTAGGCTCTCACCCAAGCAGGTCAGGTGGGTGTTGTATTTCCAACACTTTAATTTCTGGTAGAAATATATACCTGGCGGGAGAAACTTTTTGGCGGATGCCCTGTCTCGTAAGCTGCAATATGCCAGTGACCGGGAGGAGGTAGTGCAGGCCATAATCCCAGCATCGCCACCTGCAGGAAGTCCAGCACAACAGACAGGAGGCACTGCCCAGCTGAAAGCACAGGTGACAGACATAACCTGTGACATTCAGAATGTGCTTCTGACTGATGAGTGGTTCCAGGCCAATCAAAATACTCTCAGTGATAGGGATGGTCTGGCGTGGAAAGGCTCCAAGGTATATGTACCCAGCGATCTCTGGCTCGAGGTGCTGCGACGTTGTCACGATGTCTGCATAGCTGGGCATTTTTGGTTTCTCAAGACCTTACATCTGACAAACCATCAGTTCTGGTGGCCCTGGCTCAAGAAGGACGTTGAGGATTATGTGCGCAGTTGCGTAACATGTGCCACAATGAAGAAACAACCGGGCAAACCTCCCGGCCTCTTACAATCCATGGCATCTCCTATTAAACCTTGGGAGGAGATAGCCATGGACTTCATTGTGGACCTATCAGAGAGCCAAGGCAATATGGTAATATGGATGATTATCGACCTCTTTTTGAAACAAGCCCACTTTGTGGCACGTTCAGGTCTGCCCTCAGCCAGGAAGTTGGCCAAACTATTCATAGCACATATATATCATCTCCACGGGGTGCCGTGGACAATTGTATCTGACCGGGGGGTACAGTTCACTACCAAGTTTTGGCGTAAGTTCTTGGCCATATTTTCAAATTAAATCAAGACTAATCAAAGATAAGGAACAATTTGGTATTCAAAAAGAACAATTTCTAATTGTTCTTTTTGAATACCAAAATTTTTTATTAGGACAGGAAAGAAAAACAGTAACAAAATTATATAAATTCTTATTAAAATATAAAATGGAAGAAGAAATAGTGAAGGGCAATATGATTAGCTGGGCCAAAAATTTTGGGTATAGCATAAACTTAGAACAATGGGACAGACTATGGAACAAAAATTATAAACTCACAAAAGCAATTACATACAAAGAAAATTTATATAAGATGTACTACAGATGGCATTTACCTCCAGCAAGATTGGCTAAAATGTATACGAATCTATCCCCTAAATGTTGGAAATGCGAATATAAAATTGGATCGTATTATCATATGTGGTGGACCTGCCCCGTTATTAAAAAATTTTGGCATAAAATCCAGAAATGGTTAGAGGAAATTACAAAACAAAAAGTAAGCATGAAACCAGAAACATGTCTACTGGGAATCCTAGATCTGAAAACCGAGAAGAAATATTATTATATTATATTACACATACTCACTGCAGCAAGAATCTGTTTGGCACAACACTGGAAACAAAAAGATATACCTACCGAAAGTATAATTATTAAAAAAATTCTCGACTGTGCTGAATTAGACAGAATGACCATGGAATTAAATGAGAAGGAGGATTCGGAATATTATGAAATTTGGAATGAACTATACGATTGGCTTGATAAGTGGAACCAAAATAAACCAAATTAGTAAATAATTAAATTAGCATTGTAAATATTATGATGTCTATTTATGTTAAAATATGATAATTATGTTACTGAATTATAACTAAATATATAAATGGAAAAGATCATATAAGCATGAAATTACTGTCGATATAACTTGCTGTAATATAACCCTAGAGGTTTTGTAATGTTTTTTTATTGTATTGTTTCTTTTTGTGTATTTTTTGTATATTTTTTTATGTTGTTTTTAAATGTAAATAATTTAATAAAAATTACTTTATAAAAAAAAAGTTCTTGGCCTTTGTGAGAATTTTCCCCTTTGCCAGATAGGCCAGCATGTCTTTCATTAGGGGTAGGGTGTAAACATTTTCCATGCAGACAACATTTAACCCTCTATAGTCCACACATAGATGAAGGGACCAATCTTTCTTTTCTCGGAACAGAACTGGGCAGCTACTCGGGTTCGGGTTGGTTGGATGAACCCTCGTTCTAGATTTTTGTCAATGAAACTCCATAGCTCACCCAATTCCATAGGGGTCATTGAGTATAGCTTGGGTTTGGGTAATTTGGCCACCAGTAGGATTTGTATTTGTGTTCTAGGGGACGCAGTGGTTCAGTGGCTAAGACGCTGAGCTTGTCAATCAGAAGGTCAGCAGTTCAGCAGTTCAAATCCCTAGCGCTGCATAATGGGGTGAGCTCCCATTACTTGTCCCAGCTTCTGCCAACCTAGCAGTTCGAAAGCACGTAAAAAATGCAAGTAGAAAAATAGGGACCACTTTGGTGGGAAGGTAACAGCGCTCTGTGCACCTTCGGCATTGAGTCATGCCAGCCACATGACCACGGAGAACATCTTCAGACATCACTGGCTCTTCAGCTTAGAAACAGAGATGATCACCACCCCTAGAGCCGGAAACGACTAGCATGCATGTGCGGGGGAACCTTTCCCTTTCCCTAGGATTTGTATGGAACAGTCAGTGGGCCAGTGAGGTGGGAGCATGTCCGACCCCTTTTTACTAAATACATCACATAAGTCTTCGTACTATTTGGGGATTTGAGGACTTGCCTCCTTCTGTTCCTGGGACGCAGCTCCCATCTTCTGTCTGGGGTCTTGGGCCTCCTGATCCCTCCTCTGATTTTTCCCCAGGTATATGTGTTATATTTTTAACAGCCCTCTCTTCCAGTTCATGTAGGGGTTCCATTTCAATAGCCATGATAGCCCCAGTACCAGTACCTCCATGCCAGGGGCCACTATAAAACCCAGAGTCTCGGTATGTGCCCCCATCCACAATTCCACTGGTTTGGTGACGAACATCGCTGGGATACCCCCCACACACACACACACTATGGAGATGTCCAGCTGACAGAAGTCCATTGGCACCTTAAGCTGCTTGAGTCTGACTCTAGCTTCTCAATTAGGGCAGGATTGACCAGGCATCAGGTGCAAACTGAGTTTAGGAAGGCAACCTTGCTTTGAGTCCCGAGATTTGGATCACTAGTTCTATGGGGATGGTCACTGGGGTGATGGGGCCACTTACCAAGGAGTCTTCATTAGAGTCGGTCTTGGTTTCCCCAGAGCCTTCTTCTGGGTTGGTCGGAGTTCCATTGCCACCCCTGGGAGGTGGGGAGAACTGTAAGACTTGTACTCCTTCCAGGGCCATTTCCCAGGTCCGTGGTGGTGGCTTGGTGGATTTCTTTGCAACCCCAGGGGCTGGCTCTGCACTCGGCTGCATGGTGCTCCTCCCTTCCACACTTAAAGCAAGCAGTTGAGCACTGCTGTGGGCCCTGGGTCTCATCAGTGGCTTTGGGGTGTCCCATTTCTCAGGAGTGGGCTTTCACCACTGTGTCCCGGTCGATGCTTGTTCCAGGCCAGGTCGACCTCTACTTCCTCCACTAGGACATACCATCCATGGAGAGTGGAGGGGATGCTCCTGGAGATACAGGTGTTATATATTTCATCACTCAGCCCATCCTTGAAGCAACTGATGAGGCCAGTCTGTTAGTCGGCATGCCAGCTCACGAAATTCTTGGGTTTACTTAGCCAACCCCTCCTCCCTTGCAGGATGGTTTTGATGTGGTCCCTGGCCTTGCGATCAGCCAGGGGATCTTCTAACCACTTGTGGAGGGCAGCCATGAAGCAGTTGAGATTTCTCAACTCCAGGGTGTTGTCATTGTGGAGGGTCACCATCCATTGGGCAGCTGGCCTCTCCAGGGCCATGGTAATGCATCTCACCTTGGCTCCTTCAGTGGGTATTTCTGGACCATACTCCACCATGTAGGTCCAGACCTGGGCCAGAAAGAATTCCAGTTGCTGGGGGTCTCTGTTAAACTTCACACCCAGGGAATTCCAGTTGCTGGGGTCTCTGTTAAACTTCACACCTTGCGGGCTCTCTTCCCCCCCCAGGCTGGTCCAGCGGGTGCTCCCTGCTGGGCAGCCACCCCCAGTGTTGTGGGGGGTGGATGGCGGTCGCTGCCGTTGGGCTGGCTGAGGTACCAATCATCGCAGTGGGGATGGATGTTCCATCACCAGCTGCAGTGGGGGGTGGATGCTCACCAGGTTGCCCCATCCGAGCCGGGGTTTCATGTACTTTGAGGTTCTTGAAGGCCTCTCCCCCACTATTGGTATTCTGCCTTAGTTATGTATCCCTCTTTCCATTTTTTTTGTACTATCTTATTGTCTTTCAGTTTATTAGAGAGTTTTTTGTGTAACCATGCTGGTTTCTTCTTGGATTTCCTATTTTTGTTCTTCAGTTGTATTATGGGCTTTTATAACCATATTCTTTAGAGTTTAACAAGCTTCTTGGGTTGTTTGGCCTTTAAGATACTCATCCATGGTGTCCTTCCCAAGCTCTCTATAAGTTTGCTGAAACCAACTGTTTTGAAGTCTAGCACTCTGGTTTTATTATGTTCTATTGCTTGTGTCTGCATTATATTGAATTCTATGAGGACATGGGAACTCTCCCTCAAGGTTCCTGAAACTTTAGCCCCCTATATAATTTCTTCTTTGTTAGTAAGAATTAGGTCTAGTACTTTACTTTATTGTCATTGCACATGGTACAACGAAATTAAATGCCATCTTCAGTGTACATTATAACTAAAAAAATAAAAACACAAACATACATCCTTTACATTCTGTATAATTGAAATTGAAAACTCGATATTGCACTATACCGTAGAATTCAATATGATTATTGCCCTGGGATAGAATCTGTTTTTCAGCCTATTTGTCCTTGTTTTTATTATCCTGTACTGTCTGCCAGATGGTAATAGTTCAAAAAAAGAGTGCCCAGAATGAGATGGATTTTTAAGAATGTTTTGAACTTTCTTAAGGCAGCGGGAGCTATAAAGCTCTCCCAAAGAGGGGAGAGGGCAACCAATGATCCTCTGGGCAATGATGTTTACCCTCTGGAGTGCTGTCCTATCTGCCACTGTGCAATTGGCAAACCATACACAGATGCAGTAAGTTAAACTACTCTCTATGGTGCAGCGGTAGAAGGCCACCAGCAGTTTTTCATTCAGTTGTTGTTTCCTGAGAAGTCTCAGGTAGTATAATCTCTGCTGGGCCCTTTTGCCCAGTGCTGCAATGTGAATGCCCCAGGTCAAGACCTCTTTTATGATAACAGCCAGAAACTTTTGAAAATGCAAGTCCCTTTTTTTCCCCCTGCTAAAAAGACAACCACAGGGGAAACCTGTGGTTTTTTCCTTTGAACGGCGTCTGTTCAAGGTTAAATAACATTGTATACATTTCAATTTACA
>QLTV01002838.1:36935-47854 GCA_003457575.1 Thermophis baileyi
TCCCCAGAATGCTATGTCTTAAAGTTACAGTTCTTAATTCTAGGCTAAAACCCTTGTTAAGCCAGCACAATGTTCAAAACTCTTTTATTCTCCTAGAAACTAGGCAATATGCCTTGAAAGGTTCCATCTTTACCTACATCTATTCTATATCTTTGTCAGGCTAAGCTCAAGAACAATTCAGCCAGAGTTCAGGTCTTTATCTGCTTATACACAATAGACAGAATCTTGCCAGACGAAACCTTATCATTCCCAGTCCAACAGGTATATCCTGGGAGATTCTAGGGAGTGGTTATCCAAAATCTCTGCCTCCTATCCCGCTCTAAGCTGTGGTGCCTCATCTCCCCCATTTTCTAGAATGTGCCCCTCCTTCCTGGGAAACTGCTACTTCACCCACCTCCCCAACTCTCCCTCCATATTCACCATCTCTCATAGTCTTTTGCAATACATTATCCTTTGGAACTGGTTGAATTAAAAGTTAATCATACTTCCATATTGTAGGCATGAATGTATGAGGAAGGAAACAGCCAGGCTGGTTCAAGTATTTTGTTGCAAAAGATAAAGAATGTACAGTAGCATTGTGTCCCAAATCTTGACATCATAGTACATATAGAGCACAGTTATTCTAGTGCTTGAAGTAGGAATCCAACAAGCTTCTCTTTGCTATTCTTGGTAAAATGAGCAATTAAAGATCTCAAAAAGGGCGATAAACCCCATTCTGGCTAATGTTAAAGCCAACCACAATCTTCTGGGTACAACCTACACTCCCTCTGTAAGTTCTAGTTCATTTCCCCATATACACACATTACTTTCATGGCTGTATTATTCCATAGAGAAGCATCTGCTAGAGTAGTGTTTTCAAACTCAGCAACTTTAAATTGGGTGGACTTCAATTTGCTGGCTGGGGAATTCTGGAAGTTGAAGTCCAAACATCTTAAAATCATCAAGCTTGAAATAATGTACTAAAGGGGAAAAAAGTATTGAAAGCCAGTTCCCTGGCAAAAATGGGAGCGAGAGAAATACGCATTGTCTTAAAGAAGTATGAAAGCTTGAGATGTGTAGAATCCAGTGGGTAGTGGGGGTTTTTGTTTGCAAATTGGGGCAGGATAATTTCAGGCGGTTTTGAGATCTTGAATGTAAATAATGGGTGATTAGAAAATGAAAGAATGTACTGTAAGAAAAATATGTGTGGTAATAGTAGGGAACAAAAGAAATGTTATTATCACGTCTTTGAATATTATTCCGCCCAGAGTCCTTCGGGAGTTGGGCGGCATATAAATTTTATAAAATAAATAAATAAATAAAATAAATATAGTGACAAGAGGGGAAAAAAAGTTAAAATAGAGATAGAAATAAGAGGGGAATTATAATATGTATATATCAATATATTAAGATAAAGAGTAAGAAAAAGGTTTAGAACTGAAAGGTGGTAGTAAAGGATAAGTGCAAATAATATGAAAAAATGAAATGAAATGTAATAATTGTGTGTAATAATATTATGTTTATTTTAATTGTAACGTATGATACTCAGGTATCGCACCATTCACGCATTGATATGTATAAATAATATAAAATAAAAAAAAACTTGAAATTAAAGGGGAGTTAGACCTCTTCTCTGGTTGTGTTGCTTTTGTGCCACGCCCTGGGTCATCACACAGCTAATCTGACTTTTTTAATCTGTTGCTTTATTTTTGTTATGCTAGTATTTTCTCACATCTACTTAATTATACTTCATATTTTTTCCAAATTTGGTTTGTCATTGACCAAATAGTATTTCTCTGTCTGTGTTCCTTCTGAAATGATTCTGAAATGTAGTTGCACCCTAAAATTGAATGTGTTTCATTTTGCTCTGTCTTATGGGGCTTGCCAGTATGCCTGCTTCGCTGAACTTCTTGCTCTGGTTACTGTTTGGCTAACCTGGCTTATTGGACTGCTGGCCCTGGTTGCTGTTTGGTTAACCTGGCTTACTGGATTGCTGGCCTTGGTTCCTGTGTGGCTAACCTTGTTTACTGGACTCGCAGCCAGAGGCTTCTGAAGATGCGTGTGAGAGCTTTGCTCCAGGACTTGTAGTGAATGTGGGAACGGTTGGGGGCACAGTTGGAGCAATAAAGGGGAGTTAGACCTGTTCTCTGGTTGTGTTGCTTTCGTGCCACGCCCCGGGTCATCACACCCGCACTCTCAAAACAAGTGCACGCTGGAAAGCCAGACTCCATTTCCTTTAGCATTTGGAGAAGGCAGGAGCACAAAGAAGAATCCATCTTAATCTGTGGCACATGGTCATCCAAGGACAAACCCACATCCCACACACAGAGCATCGCTGGTGAGATTTAGATTACTTGTATTTATTAATTGTTATGTTCAGCAGTAACTCAATACTGCCTATCTTGTATTTGGTTCTCATTGTATGTATTCCTATTTTCCCCAGTTTCCCCATATCCTGTTCTTTCAATAAAGCATTCAGATCTACATACACGGTCTGTTTTATTGGAGGATAGGTGGGTTTAGCTGCATATCAAGCTGCACGCAGACTAACGTGTAGTGAGGACAGAACAGGGGGTTGGCGTAGAAGATCTCCAAGGTCTCTTCCAACTCTGTTATTCTGTTATTCTGAATTGGAGAACGGCTACAAGGCCTTCAGAAAAGTGGGCTGGGCCAAGTCGAAGCCTGTGTCTGTTGACAGACAGAAAGCTCCGGCTTTCCATTCGGTGATGGTGTCCGGGATGGTCACAGGAAGAGTAATCTCTTTGGGTTCTTCAGATACATCACTCTTAGAACTATGGAGTTGAGAATGGCTATTTCCTTGAGAACCACTGAAGGTCACAAGAGAACAGAAAGTGAGGGAAGCAATCCACTATAGGTAGTCCTCGACTTACAATCGTTTGTTTACTAACCATTCCACATTACAACAGCACTGAAAAAAGTGGCTTATGACCATTTTTTGCACATACGACCATTGCCACCTCCTCATGGTCATGTGATCAAAATTTGGACACTTCACAATTGGCTCATATTTATGACGCGGTGTCCCGGGGTCATGCGATCCCCTGTCATGAACTTCAGACAAGCACAGTCAACGGGGAAGCCAGATTCACTTAACAACTGAGTCACTAACTAACAAGTTGTAAAAAGGGGCAAAATTCACATAACTGTCTCGTTTAGCAACAGAAATGTTGGGCTCAGTTGTGGTCGTAAGTCAAGGACTACCTGCAATGAACTCCATCAAGGAGACACAGGATAATAGTTAACACTGACTACAAGTAGTCGCTTAACAATTGCTTGAAGTTATGATGGTGTCCCCCACCCCAAAGCTACACATTTTCAAAGTTATGATGGCTGCGCGCGCGCACACACACACCCACACCAATCTCGTGATCGCATTTTGGGCACTTGGCAACCAGCCATTTGCAGCCTCCCATTTGCAGTGTTTTTTGAGATTTGCAGTGTTTTTTTGCTGATTTCAGGCATTTAGTTCTGGTCTCCAGCAAGCAACCCCCATTGGGGAAAAAGGATTTGCTTAACAACCATGGTATTTGTTTAATGACCATGGCAAAAAGACAATCAGGGCCAGGTCACTGTGCCTCAATTTACAACTGCAATGACTTACAACCATAATTCCAGGCTCAATTAGGATTATAAATTTAGCACTAACCATACATTTTTTTTGTGGGGGGGGGGGAAACAGCATAAAAGATTGCTCAGTCCTGGAGCAGTTGTGCGAAACACCTCAATGAATCAGATGTCTACACAATAATGCAGGTGGTCCTCAACTTACAACTGTTCGTTTAGTGACCGTTCAAAGTCACAACGGCACTGAAAAATGTGACTTATGACCATTTTTCAAAGTTACGACCTTTGCAGCCGCCTCATTGTCATGTGATGAAAATTCAGGTGCTTGGCAACTGCTTCATACTTATGACCGCTGCTGTGATCCCCTTTTGCGACCTTCTGTCAAGCAAAGTCAATGGGGCAGCCAGATTCACTTAACAACTGGGTTACTAACTTATCAACTGCAGGGATTTGCATAATGATTATGGCAAGGAAGGTTGTAAAATGGGGCAAAATTCACTTAAGAAATGTCTCGCTTAACAACAGAAATGTTGGGCTTAATTGTGGTCATAAGTCAAGGACTATCTATATAGAGTTGGAATGCATTAATACAGGTAGTCCTCGACTTAGAACAGTTCACTTAATGACCATTCGAAGTTACAACAGCACTGAAAAAAAGTAACTTATGACCATTTTTTACACTTATGACCGTTGCAGCATCCCCATGGTCACATGATTTACATTTGGATTCACATTTATAACTGTTGCAGTGTCCCAGTGTCACGTGAACACCTGCAACCTTCTGACAAGCAAAGTCAATGGGGAAGCCAGATTCACTTAACAACCATGTTACTAATTTAACAACTGCAGCAACCCACTTAACACATTTCTCACTTAACAACATATATTTTGGGGTCAATTGTGGTTGTAAGTTGAGGATTACATTTTTTTAAAAAATCATCAGTATTGCAATCAAGATGTCAGCTGCTCATCTTCTGTGTCTTTGAAGCTCGCTAGCAACTGCCATAACCAGGGGGAAGGGGGCATCTGGGAAGGGAAGCGTGCTGGAGGTGTGAAAGGATGCTATGGGAAATTGGGGAGTATGGACACTAACAGAGGTGCCAAACAGAGCCATCTGCTGAGCTTCAAGGATGCCAGACCTGGGAAAGGAATTTGCACCGGCGCCTGAGACACCAAGTTCCCAAAACATTGCAACAGAGCCTGATTGGGAATTGCTTTCAATATACAATTTGTCAGTGTATAGCAATAGCAATAGCACTTAGACTTATATACCGCTTTACAGTGCTTTACAGCCCTCTCTAAGCGGTTCACAGAGTCAGCATATTGCCCCCAACAATCCGGGTCCTCATTTTACCCACCTCGGAAGGATGGAAGGCTGAGTCAACCTTGAGCCGGTGAGATTTGAACCGCCAAACTGCAGCTAGCAGTCAGCTGAAGTAGCCTGCAGTGCTGCACTCTAACCACTGCGCCACCTCGGCTAAGAGTTCATGAATTGGAATAGATATGGCAACAGGTCAGCCAATGGGGACTGTTTGGTGACTGAGACAGTTTGGAGCCTGGGCGTGGCTTAACTTAACTGTTCTGTGTATAAGAGCTTGAGTGCACTGGCACTAGCTTGCTTCCATCCTGGCCTGTGTTGCTTTTACTTGCTGCTACTTCTTCTCTCTACCACGTTGGAAAAAGCTGCATGGGTATTGTATACATGCATCATGTGTTGTATTATTGTATATAAAGAAGTTTCTTATATATAAGATTGAATCCTGCTGAATTATTTGCTTGTGTGCTGGCTGGATTGCAACAAACTCTGACATGATTTTCACATGGTTTTTCTTTAGAGCTTGCCTCATCCATGCTGCATTCAGCATCTCTAGTAAAAATACCTTTTCTCTAAAACCTATGGAGTCAAGGGTCTTTCTTTCCTAGGGAGTAGCTGCGGCCAGACTGACACAGAATGAATTGCAGGCAGACTCTTCCCACACCAATTTTAAGCCGCTGTCTTCCCCTGGTGCCTTCCAGAAATATTGGATTACGACTGCCTTCGTGCTCAGCCAAGCCAGCTCAAACTTGCCATTGGGAATGATGGGAGGAGGGGGAGTTATAGCCCTCCATGCCTGGAAGCCCCCCTAGGTTGGAGAAATTGGTCTCCAGGGGAATCTCTTAGACTGTGCCATCCACTTACTTTATAATAACGAGGTCCCATATCCACGTTTCAGAAAAGAAGCGCCAAGGTGTCCTTTTAGGGGCAGCCTCAACCTGAGGAGTGAGAAGCCCCGGAAGAGTACCAACAACAACATAATCAACTCCAGGGGCTGGTACGGAGCCAATTCCCAGGGGAGTGAAACCCTGAGGAACAACAGGCTCTCCAGGTATTGGGAAAACGTTAGACTTCAATTCCATCACTGTAACACAGAGAGAAAGCCATTTGATGAGTTGTATTCGAAGGATACTAGTCCCTCCCCTCCCAGGTCCAGTTTTGGTCTTTGTCCGTATAAATTCATGGCGGATGACTGGAGGCTTCCAGACAGTTGGACAATGGGGGAACGATGTCCTAATTTCACCACTGGAATCTTTCCACTTTCTTTGCTTCATGGAACTCTGTACCAGAGTTCAAACATCACCTGTTAGATTCCCCCGTAAACTCCACCCTCTTTGTGATGGTTACCATCAACCCCTCAATTAAAACAGTGTTGTTTGATGTCTAAGTATATTCACTCATGTTATATGGCTGTGGTATTATTACTATCCTTTTCATATTTTCTACTGCCTGCTCTTATTGGCATCGTATTGCCATGATTATGTAAATGAAGACTCAATCATCCAGGCCGGAAGTATGTAAAAAGGTGAAATCATGGCAACTGGACCAAAGTTTATTAAACAGACGTTTCATTACTCATCCAAGTAACTCCTTCTGTCAAAATGAAAAATTTTGGTTAGGCAAAGAGTCAGGGAGTCATTGGATTGTACTAACTCTTGCAGGGGTTTCTCCCCAAAATGAAGACTTGATTATCCAGGGCTGTAAAAAGGTTAAATTATCCAGGGCTGTAAAACGGTTAAATCATGGCAAACTGGACCAAAGTCCTACTCAATTACTCTCTGACTCTATGCCTAACCCAAAAGTTTCCTTTTGATAGAAGGAGTTAAACTTGGATGAGTAATGAAACATCTCACTTTAGTGAACTTTGGTCCAGTTGCCATGATTTAACCTTTTTACATATTATGATTGTTATTACTCTGTTGCTTTGCATGTACATTGAGAGCTTTTATACCGGAGACAAATTCCTTGTGTGTCTAATCATACTTGGCCAAATCTGTTCTGTTCTACTCCATTCCATTCTAATTAATATCAACCTCTCAATTCTTCCCCTCACTTAACTTCAGCACCTAATGTGATGCGGGGGGGGGGGGGAGGAACCCAGAAACTGACAAGATGGTGGCTCCAATTGGGTGATCAAAGTCACACCTCTTTATATTGACAGACATAAAAAAGGGACAGGCTTCACACACACAGGTGGTGGCTGCCATCTTGACTTTAAAAAAAAAACACTTTTCCTCAAATATCTTTTAACCGAGGGGTTTTTTCTTAACCCTAACCCTGTGAATTATGTTTTGTTTAGCGGTGGGCTTTTTTAGACTATCGATGCTTCAATGGGAGGAGAATCTATTGCTTTATATTTATTCATGGTTTTGGTTTCGCTGCCCTCTGGTACATGTCTCTGCACAAGTCAAGATTTGGGTCCTCAACAAGTCAGGAATAGCAATAGTACTTAGACTTATATACCGCTTCACAGTGCTTTCCAGCCCTCTCTAAGCGGTTTACAGAATCAGCCTCTTGCCCCCAACAATCTGGGTCCTCATTTTACCGACCTCGAAAGGATGGAAGGCTGAGTTGACCTTGAGCCTGGTGAGATTCAAACTGCTGGCAGTCGGCAGAATTAGCCTGCAATACTGCATTCTAACCACTGCGCCACCACAGCTCTTCTCAATTGCTTAAGAGAGTTCTGGACAAGGATTTTTGGGCATCAAGAGAAAGTAAGTGACATCGCCCACATTGTGACATTATTTATAACAATGACATGGTGCAGATCATATGGATTCTAGGGTACAGAAAAATGAAACAACAGAGCTGGAAGGGACCTTGGAGGTCTTCTACCCACTGCTCAAGCAAAAGATCCTATACCATTTCAGACACATGGTTGGCCAATCTCTTCTTAAAAATCTCCAGTGATGGAGAACCAACAACTTCTGAAGGCAAACAGTTCCACTGGTTAACTGTTCTGTCAGGAAAGAGCTCCTTATTTCTACGTTGGTCCTCTCCTTGATTAGTTTTCAACCACTGATTCTTGTCCTGCCCTCAGATGCTTTGGAGAATAGTCCCAAAGGTACTTTTTCAAGAGGCAACTGGACTTTCTGGTTTTTAACAGATTAACGGAGTTGGAAGGGACCTTGTAGGTCATCTAGTCCACCCCCCCCCCCCGCCCAAGCAGGAGACCTTATACAATTTCTGACAGATGGCAGTCCAGTCTCTTCTTGAAAGCTTCCAGTGATGAAGCTCCCATAACTTCTGAAGACAAGCTGTTCCATTGGTTGATTGCTCTCATGGTCAGAAAATTAAAAAAAAAATCAGCTCTCAGCTGAAGAAGCTTCTTGAATGAGAAGTGAAATTTTTTAAAAGAAAACCAGAAAGTCCAGTTGCCTCTTGAAAAAGCAACTTTGGGACAACCATGAACTGGATGACTGAGAATCTCCATAGACTTTGGAGAATAGGTTGCCCCCTCATCTTCTCTCTTGCAGTCCCTCAAATATTGGAAGACCACTATCTGAGGACAGGACAAGAAGCAATGGGTGGAAACTAAACAATGAGAGAAGCAACCTAGAACTAAGGAGACATTACCTGACAGTTGGAACAATTAATCAGTGGAACAGCTTGCCTCCAGAAGTTGTGAATGCTCCAACACTGGAAGTTTTTAAGAATAGATTGTTTCAGACAACCATTTGTCTGAAATGGTATAGGGTTTCCTGCCTAAGCAGGGGGTTGGACTATAAGAACTCCAAGGTCCCTTCCAACTCTGTTATTCTATTTCTATTTCTATCATGTCTTTTCATGAGACTAGATCAGGGGTCTGTAACCTGTGGCTCCGGAGCCGCATGCGGCTCTTTGGGCCCTCTGCTGCGGCTCCCTGTGGCCCTGTCGCAGCAGAGGGATGAAAGAGCTGTCGCCCTGTCATGGCGGTGGCATGGCTGGAGCCTTAGTGCGGGAGCAAAGAGACCCTGCATTTGCCTTTGCGCGGCAACAGCATTCCGCCTTCATCACGGTACATTTGCTGTTGCCGCCAGCAAAGAGGGCTGGGAGAGAATGGCGGGGGCGGATCTTGCAGGGTGGGGGCCATCCCCCAAGCCTGGCCTTCCTCCTCCCTTGTCAGCGGGGCCAAGAGAAAAAGGAGGTGCTGTGGGGAAGCGTTCCCCTCCCCTGCCGAGCGGCGAGCACAACTGCCCAGCGGGAGGGAGAGATGGCCCGGCAGAAGCACCCCCATTGGCCAGTTGGACAGCAGAGAGGCGTGGTCCGGCTCTCACAGCGGGACACTGTTCAGCACATCCAGACACAAGCTGCCGCCTTTGAAACACGCCTCTTTCTGTTGCCTGTGCCTTCCCTGATCTCAGCTCCTGAGAGCTATGTTTTTGCTCGCTTTCTGTTGCCTTTACCTTCCCCGGGCAACAATGGCCGGGGCCGGGCGGGGCAGCAGAGGTGTCAGGGCTGCTCCCCCCCTCAGTAAGCCGGGCCTCGAGGAGCATGGAGAGTTGTGGGCGAGTGCCGTAGGGTCAGAAGATGTGCTCCGACGTCACCCCAACACATGTTTCCAGCGCGCGCTCCTCTGTTCCAAAGAAGGATTGAGTGGGGGGAAGGGAGCAGGGGGAAGGGGGAAGGGTAGGAGGGAAGGAGAGGCCCGTCTGGCTTTCCTTTGGCGTGGGGCGGGGGAAAGACCCAATACCCCCTCCATGGCCTGCCCACTGCTCTTGCAGCGCCTTGCGCAGCACAGCGAAAGCGTGCTTCACAATGGGGGAGACTGCATCTCCACCTCCTCCTGGAGCCCTTTTAACTGCTGCACAAGGCGCTGTGTGCAGCAGTTAGATTTAGCGCGCTCTTCACAATGGGGGAGACGGCATCCTCTCCTCCTCCTGGAGCCCATTACAACACGGAGCATCTGCCACAGCCGGGCCGGGCCAGCGTCTCGGGGCGGAGAGGTGCGGGAAAGACTAAGAAGCGAAGGAAGAAGCCTCTGTGAGATGAGAGGCAAGTACAGGGGCGCTTCCCTCCATTCGGAGTGAGTCTCCATCCCCGCCGTCGCCCTTGCCTTCTAGCTGCTCGCTTTCTGTTGCCTTTACCTTCCCCGGGCAACAATGGCCGGGGCCGGGCGGGGCAGCAGAGGTGTCAGGGCTGCTCCCCCCCTCAGTAAGCCGGGCCTCGAGGAGCATGGAGAGTTGTGGGCGAGTGCCGTAGGGTCAGAAGATGTGCTCCGACGTCACCCCAACACATGTTTCCAGCGCGCGCTCCTCTGTTCCAAAGAAGGATTGAGTGGGGGGAAGGGAGCAGGGGGAAGGGGGAAGGGTAGGAGGGAAGGAGAGGCCCGTCTGGCTTTCCTTTGGCGTGGGGCGGGGGAAAGACCCAATACCCCCTCCATGGCCTGCCCACTGCTCTTGCAGCGCCTTGCGCAGCACAGCGAAAGCGTGCTTCACAATGGGGGAGACTGCATCTCCACCTCCTCCTGGAGCCCTTTTAACTGCTGCACAAGGCGCTGTGTGCAGCAGTTAGATTTAGCGCGCTCTTCACAATGGGGGAGACGGCATCCTCTCCTCCTCCTGGAGCCCATTACAACACGGAGCATCTGCCACAGCCGGGCCGGGCCAGCGTCTCGGGGCGGAGAGGTGCGGGAAAGACTAAGAAGCGAAGGAAGAAGCCTCTGTGAGATGAGAGGCAAGTACAGGGGCGCTTCCCTCCATTCGGAGTGAGTCTCCATCCCCGCCGTCGCCCTTGCCTTCTAGCTTCATTTATCTGGGAACCTGAAATGACTCTTGATTTTAAATCATATGGTAAAAAGCACCCAAAGAAGAAGAAAGAACATCAGAATATAACCCCAACCCTTGCCTGTTTTTGGAAAAGGTTGAAGAGGGAGCACACGCACACACACGAGAGATAGGGGGGAGAGGGAGGGAAAGAGAAGGGGGAAAAGAGAGAGAGAGAGAAAAGGGGAGAAAAAGAGAGAGAAATGAGAAAATGATGGAGGGAGAGAATGAGAGAGGAAAAAGAGAAACAAATGAGAGAGACGGGAGAGAGGGAGAGAGCAGTGAGAGAGAGCTGG
>QLTV01002838.1:113889-124291 GCA_003457575.1 Thermophis baileyi
TTCTTCCCTGCCTCTGGCCAAACCGGAAAAGTTGGAGACGGTTGCTCTAATTTATATATTTTTGCATCCAACGTTATCTGATGCATGCTATTTTTGAACTGAGAAGTGTGCCAACTAAAATAAGTGTTCGTATTTTTAATTTAGGAAGAGCAAATTAGGTCAGGTTGGGTAAAAATAGAATCCCAACAGGTTTTTCCTTTATTCATCTCTATGTAGCAGTTTCTACTAGAGCAGGGGTGTCAAACCTGCGTTGTCACGTGACGTATTGCAACTTCCCCCCCCCCCCTTCGCTAAACCGGGCGGGGGCGGGGCCAGCACGTGACGCATCCGGGCCGCGGGCTTGACACCCTTGATATAGAGTCTTTAGGTAAATTAAGAGGGAAGTCAAGGAAGCCATCAGTCCTCCAATTGAAAAAGATAGTAAGATGGTGATCGACAACAGGGAGGAAATTGAAGGGCTTAAGTCCTATTTTGCATCCCTCTTTCCACAGGGAGAAGAAAAACGCAGGTCAAACTAGGGAAGGGAACACCTGGCTGTTCTGAATGAATTCCAGTATTTGGGACCAGAAAGCTTATTCTGAAGCGCCTTCCATGTATTTCTATGGTTTCTTTTATAGGCATTCTTTTATGAGAATTATGGTATCCTTCCAGAGTAAAGCTGTTTCCACACTCCCTGCATTTACATGATTTCTCCCCTGTGTGGATCCTCTAATGTTGAATCGGATAAGTGTTTCTACTGGAGGCCTTTCCACTTTGTTCATTTAGAAGGCTTCCTCCCTGCATGGATCCTTTCCTGACGAGTAAGATGTTCTTTCCCAGTAAAATTATTTCCACACTCCATGGATTTTCCCCGTGTGCATTCTTTCATGAGCAAATGTCTTGTTAAAGCTTTCTACACACTACACACATTTCTATGGTCTCTCCCCCTTGTGAATCTTTTTATGAGAATTAAGTGGTCCTCTTTGAGTAAAGCCTTTTCCACATTCTGTGCATTTATATGGTCTCTCGCCTGTATGGATTCTCTCATGATTAATAAGACCACTTTTCTGAGTAAACTGCTTTCCACACTCCATGCACCTGTACGGTCTCTCCCCAGTGTGGATTCTTTCATGACGAATAAGATCTCTGTTCCAGTTAAAGCTCTTTCCACACTCCAAGCATTTATACGGTCTTTCCCCTGTGTGGGTCCTTTTGTGAGAATAAAGATGTCCTGACCTAGAAAACATCTTTCCACACACTGTGCATTTATATGGTTTCTCCCCTGTGTGAATTCTTTCATGACCAGTAAGACATCCTTTCCGAACAAAAGTCTTTCCACACTCTAAGCATTTATATGGTCTCTCCCCTGTGTGGATCCTTTTATGAGTATTAAGGTGCCCTTTCCAAGCAAAGCTTTTTCCACACTCCATGCATTTATATGGTCTCTCCCCAGTGTGGATCCTCTTATGATGAATAAATTCTGCGTTCCGACAAAAGCTTTTTCCACACTCCATGCATTTATACGGTCTTTCCCCCGTGTGAATTCTTTGGTGGACAGTCAGGCGCCACTTGTCAATAAAGCTCTTTCCACACTCCATGCATTTATACGGTTTGCCTGCTGTATGGATCATCTGATGTCGAGTAAGGTCACCACTGTCAAAAAAACTCTTTCCACATTCCAGGCATTTATATGGTCTCTCCCCTGTGTGGATCCTTTTATGAGCAGTAAGATATGCTGTTTGAGCAAAGCTTTTTCCACACTCTGTGCATTTATATGGTCTCTCCCCAGTGTGGGTTCTTTCATGAAGAATTAGACCTCTGCTCCAATTAAAGCTTTTTCCACACTCCAAACATTTAAATAGTCTCTCCCCTATGTGGATCCTTTTATGAGCATTAAGTTGTGCTCTTTGAGCAAAGCTTTTTCCACACTCTGTGCATTTATATGGTTTCTCGCCTGTATGGATTCTTTCATGATATATGAGATGACCTTTCTGTGTAAACTGCTTTGCACAGTCCATGCAGTTGTATGGTCTCTCCCCGGTGTGGATCCTTTCATGAACAATAAGATGTCTTTTCTGAGTAAAGTGCTTTCCACACTCTATGCATTTATATGGTCTCTCCCCAGTGTGGATCCGCTTATGACGAATAAGTTCTGAGTTCCAACGAAAGCTTTTTCCACACTCCATGCATTTATAAAATTTCCCCCCCGTGTGTATCCTTTGATGGAAAGTAAGGTGACAATTGTCAATAAACCTCTTTCCATACTCCATGCATTTATATGGTCTCTCTCCTGTATGGATGCTAACCTCTGTTTTCTGACAAAAGCTTTTTCCATATTCTAGACATTTATATGGCCTCTCACGTGTGTGGATCCTCCAATGGCAATGATTACTTTTGTTACTGAAACTTTTTCCACACTGCATGCATAGTTTCATCTTTTTGCTTAGACGGAAATCCCTCTCATATTTTGCAAAAGTATGTGGTTTGTATTTTCTATTCAGTATTTTAGATAAAGTAAAAGAGAAGGAATGACTCTTTGCAGACACTGCTCTTTGCAATGTCAGTAACCTCAGCTGTTTTTCTTTCTCATTGACCAGGCCATCACCTGCTTGGAAAAAAAGAACAAATAGAAATGCTCATTAGAATTTACATTTGATGGCAAAGGGGGGGGGGGTTGTCTCCCCGAATAAAAAATATACCCATCTGATCATCTGGTTTGGCACCAGCTATGTGTCAAGCTAGGAGATGTTGGGTGCAAATTGTTATCCAGCTGACTGTAATGGTATCCAAGGAATTTTACAGCCCTGAACTAGATTAAGATTTTGCTGTTGATATGTCAATCTAACAACGGATTTCCATGGAGCGTTGAGGGACTTTCCCAAAGCCATGGTGAGCATTTCTGCCAAGGCCTTGTATTCTAGAAGAGTGGCTATGGTGACAACCTTGGACAAAATTGCCCATGAAGTGCCACTGTTGATATGTGTTCTATGGGGGCCCCAGTGATTGAAGGGAATCAAAGAAACGTGTATGAGGGTCTTTGCGGCCATGGCTCCTCCACTGGATATTAGCTACACAGTAAACATTCTGACCCCGATTTTCCTGAGATTAGGAAAGGTTAGAAAGGTGGTGCCAGGTAGAGTTTTGACTACCTTAAGTAATTGAATGCAGGTATCTTCTTTGTTTACCTCCCACATAAAACACCTTTCCCAATGAATGGAACTCAGAGCAAAGAGGATCCTTACACAGAGTAGCCATATTCCTGAAAAGCTCCAGTGTGACTTCCCTGCACAAGGCCTTCTGGCCAGAATCCAGCATTGCCCACTCTTCTTCTGTAAAATCCACAGCCACGTCCTCAAAGGGATCAGAATCCTAGAAAGAAAAAGAAAATCTTCTCCAGCAGACAATCCTTTCTTACGTTTTTTTTTTCTTACTTCCAAAAGAGAAAACAGAACTTTACAAGAGACCAGTTGGACATTTCCAATAGGACAGGCATAGGTTCTGCAGGTCCACATAGGGCTGGGAAGCCTGTTGTAAAGGCAGAAAACATGGCTTAGATGCATCCAAGTTGTAGTATGGCAACACTTATGGAACACACACACACACACACACACATGCCCACTGGCCTGGAATAACTCACCAAGGAGGTTTTGGGGAGAGGAATCCCCTGGCCTCATCTCCCTGGCTCAGCAAAATAACATTTCTTAGAAAACAGGACAACACTTACTAGGAATTTCTTACGTGGGCTATTTCAAAATGTTGGAAATGAGCCTGGAAATCTCAGATCATTTGACCAACAGTCTTATTGTTACAACCAGTTAGCGTTGACTTGGGGGTATTTACACAGACAACCTGTCCTTCATGAGTCTTTTTTAAGTGGATATGTTGGCCTATTTCTGGAACAATTTTTTTTACAATTGCTATTGTTTCGCTTAATGGCCTTTATTTTTTAAACTTGTTGTCCAAAGTCTTTTGAAAAATATTCCAACATATCAATTACATCTTCTCTCTATATATAAAAAAGGCTGTATGTATGTATGTATGTTCCAGCGTAACTCTGGAATGCCTCAAGCAATTTCAACCAAACTTGGTACAAAGATGACTTAACCTGTGGAAACATATACTGTAGGGGTAAGACACCCCTAGTGGTGTGTGTGTGTGTATGTGTGTATTCCAGCATAACTCTGGAACGCCTCCAGCAATTTCAACCAAACTTGGTACACAGATGACTTACCCTCTGGAAACAAATACTGGGGGGGGGGAAGACACCCCTGGGGTGTGTGTGTGTGTGTGTGTGTGTGTGTATGTGTGTGTGTGTTCCAGCATAACTCTGGAAAGCCTGGGCCGTTAAGGAGAGCGAGTGCGGTGTCCTAGAGTGGCAATTGTTTGTGATGTCAATTGCTTCGCAGCTTCCGCTGGAAAGCCAGCCATGATGTTCCCCCTCCAGTGGACCAATGGGGAAGTGCCTGATGGATTTGGGGCAAAGATCATAGACAGGGCAGGAAAGAGGAGCGCATGGGAGGGGGAAGGGAGAGGGCAGGGATGATGGGCATGGGAGCAGGGGGAAGAAAGTACCCTCCCAATGGCTCCCTGTCAGACAAATGCTTCAACGGCGCCCCCTGGTGGATTTGGGGCAAAGTGCCAGGATCATAGAAAGTGTGGGAAAGAGGAGCGCATGGGAGGGGGAAGGGAGAGGGCAGGGATGATGGGCATGGGAGTAGGGGGAAGAAAGGCCCCTCCCAATGGCTCCCTGTCAGAGGCAGACAGCGCCCCTTGGTGGATTTGGGGCAAAGTGCCAGGATCATAGAAAGGGCGGGAAAGAGGAGCGCATGGGAGGGGGAAGGGAGAGGGCAGGGATGATGGGCATGGGAGTAGGGGGAAGAAAGGCCCCTCCCAATGGCTCCGTCAGACAAACGCTTCGACGTCTATAAATAACCGGGCAACGCTGGGATATCAGCTAGATTCTTAATACAAGACTCTTCTGAATTGTCCTTCCTGTGCATCCACAGAACAGTTCTGAAGGTTGAATCAGTGAGACTCACTGAATCATTCTATGGGGAGACCAGGTTCAAATGCACACAGACTCAGCATTTGGTTTTCGAAGTAGCTCATAAACAAAAGTTTAAACTTCTCACAAGAAACCTACACTTACCTGGCAAGTTGGCCCTACTTGGATCCTTGACAAAACAACCTCTTTAGAAGGACTGGATGGATCCCCTCTTCCCTGATGCTCTGCTGAGATCTCACCCACAAACGGCTCCTGCAACTGAAAGAACAGCCTGGTTTATCATCCACTTTCAGATTATGATAAAGATGTTAATTTCCTTACCTTACGTTTACCCTGTCTACTTATACTTCCCCAACCTGTCAAAGTGAGAGAACTTGGGAACTCCTGTTCTGTGGGTGGCTGTTATTTCTTGATAAATGCCAGCCACTTTTGTGTCACACTTCATTGCTTCTTTTTTGTTTTTTTTATTCTGATCAGGAACTGCGTCTTCATTTCCTCCTATTCACTTGACAGGTGTGTCCTTTTCCTGTTTGTGGATGTACTTATGCCTGTTCTATCTTCTTTTTCAGGAGTATTTTCCTTTAGATTTGGGGACCTTTATTGAGGGATAGGATCATTCTCCCCTTCCTTTTTATGGAGGCTTCTCTGTGCCTCTTGCAGTGCAGGACCACACCAGCCTGGCAGTTCAGGGAAAGACTTTGAAATGAACACAGGGATGCTTTTGGGAGTAAAATGTACTCCTTGAAAACATGATTGTTGTTAAAAGGCAATTTCAATACTTCATTCTTTCCCACCTTAAATTCCCAATCAGGTTTAACTTATAGTTACAAATATTTTAAGGTAATTTTGAATATACAGAAAGGAAGAGCTGGACCAGAGAATTTCTATTGGAATGTGTGGGAAGCAAATCCCGTCCACTCTTCACACATTCTGCCTTCTGCAATTTAAAAGCACAAATCAGAATAGGCTCTACAAAGAGCAATGGGAAACAACAAATGTAATAGTGTGCAACATTCCTCCTAATCAGACCATAACCTGGGATCTCTTTTATCCTGAGATCTGTTTGGTGAAATAAGTAAATGGGCCTTTCTTCCAAGATTATCACTTTCAGTGAAAAAATGGTAAACCACATCTCAGCAGGGTGCCTCAACTGCAGCCATTTCTCTCATGATGCCTAACCAGATGTTTGCCCTAATCTTTTCTTAATGTCCTTGATTTCCTACAAAATTTGCTACATATGTCAGCATCCCACGTAATTTTTACCACTGTGAAACAGAAGCATTTGTCTCCAGATGCAATGAGTTCCAAAATATTAGGAATTGCTGAAAATCTTCCGATGACTTCTTCGTGGTTGCGATTTATTACAGAGGCTGCGAAATACATCAGCGTCCCACGATGAACTTTTCTCACCTGCCGCCCCTTTCCGGGCTCCGGGGCGGCTGTGGGGCCGAGCAGGCAGCCTTCGGCCAGGGCCACCGCCTGGGCGCAGCTCTCCGCCCCGCACTCCCTCAGCCAGCCCGCCAGCTCCGGGGGCAGCAGGGCCAGCAGCTGCTCCAGCACCACCAGGTCCAGCATCTCGGCTTTGCTGCTCCGCTCGGGCCGCAGCCACCCCCGGCACAGCCGGTGCAGGCGGCTGCAAAGCGCCCGGGGCCCCTCGGCCTCCCGGGAGCCGCAGCTGCGGAAGCGCCAGCGCTCAGCCTCGGAGCTGCGGGAGCCCTCGGGGAGGCCTCTCGGACCGCCGCTCCCCGCCTGAAGGGGAGACCCCCGGGCCTCCATTCGGTCTCCGGCTTCAGCGCAGCCCCAACGGGGGAAAACTCCCTCCGAGGCCGCCTTCAGTCACGGAGGACCCTCCCTCACCCACTCGCCCCGCCCCTTTCCCGGTTTCAGGGGGGAGAAACGGGGGCTCCGCTCCCTCAGGGCTTTTGAGGCTGAGAAATGCAGCTGCAAGTCGCTCCCGCCAAAACTTCCCGCGCTCGCCAGGCCTCCCACAGATTCGGTGAGATATGATTGCTTCCTAGAGAGGCACAAGACAATAATCCCTCATACTTTATTGCTCTTGACTAGAGCGTCTGATAAGGCAACTACCGCCTCTCCTGTCCTCTGTTCACCATCCGGGCCCGGCAAAGGTCTTCTGCGCATGCCCTGTTCTTTGTAGAAGCTCAATAGTCGGCCGAAGTCACGTGGTGGCGGAGTATTTGTTAGTGGAGTGGGAGGGGATGCGCGGGTGAAGGGAATAGGCTCGGAGGAGGTAGAGCAGGGCTGGAATAGAGCAAAGCGCCTTTGAATGGAATCTAACAGATTAACAGAGTTGGAAGGGACCTTGTAGGTCATCTAGTCCAACCTCCCGCTCAAGCAGGAGACCCTACACCATTTCTGAAGAGATGGCAATCCAGTCTCTTCTTGAAAGCTTCCAGTGATGAAGCTCCCACAACTTCCGAAGGCAATTTCTGTTCCATTGGTTGATTGTTCTGTCAGAAAAATTCTTCTTATTTCTGAGTTGCTTCTCTCCTTGACCATTTTCCATCCATTATTCCTTGTCTGGCCTTCAGGTGCCTTGGAGAATAGCTTGACTCCTTCCTCTCTGTGGCAGCCCCTCAAATACTGGAAGACTGCTATCATGTCTCCCCTGGTCCTTCTTGTCACTAGACTAGCCATGCCCAGTTATTGCAACCGTTCTTCATATGTTTTAGTCCCCTAATCATCTTTTAGTCCCCTAATCATCTTTGTTGCTCTTCTCTGCACTGGTTCTGAGCACCTGGGATTTCTCTTTACTTCCCGCCAGGTAATTTACTTATATACTATATAATTATATAATATAAATGTTACATATTATTAAATATGTAAGCAATAACTCTTTTGGGGATTTGTTTGTCCTCTCTGTTGTCTGTATTAATGTGGTGACACTCAAAGGAACCCTCCTTTTTCTACAGAGTACAATCTTCCCGTTACTTTTTTAGTTTCTATTTCTGCTGTGGGAAGCCCCCCTCTTCTAGAGAATGAAATATTTTGGGGAATATTAAAAGAGGTAAAATATATTTCCCCAAAGGAGAAATGAAGAAACATGTTCTTAGAGGCAGAAAGCAGCCCCAGTTTTTCTTAATTGCTCCCAGCAGATTTTGTGCCCATTAAGAAAGAGTATTCAAAAACAAAACACCTTCACCTCCAAATTGTTTTTCTTTTTTCTTTTTGTCTTTTAATGACCCTTAATCCCTTACATTGGAGTAGAGTAGGCTCAACAGAATGAAGCTGAGTGGTTACTGGCCGGATGCCCTTCCTGTCACCAACGCAGAGTTCGCAGCAGATATCTCCTCATTGTACTCAGAGAGAGAAATATCTGCCGCTACTTAGGATCGAACTCACAGCCTCCTGATTGTGAGGCGAGAACTCCACCTCTAGGTCACTGCACCACTCACCTTCACATCCAAATGATGGAATTAAATTTGCATTCCCCCACCCAAATTCTAAGGACAGGAGGTGACCTTTTAGGACATAATAGGATTAACCCACCACCATTAGAATAGCAAAAGAACACCAGGCTCACTACATTGCACAATCCTCTGAAGCATTTTGAACACAAAACCCCACTAGTTCAGCCATTTGGTCAGCTGTCCCAGAACTGCACGTTGTGGGTCTGCTTATCAATAACGGATCTTCTTTCCTAAGCAGCTAGTCTCCATTTTATTTCCAGGGCCTCTCTCCCGGCTTGGAACTGAACCAGATTGATTTTTTTCCCCAACACTGCTGTGTTGAAATCTTGACTTTTTCTGCTTGATCTTTCCTGGCTTGTTGATTCTTGAAGAGTTGATCTGGTTTCAAGGGGCTGCACTACTTCAAAAAAATTGTCCATGTAAAGTGGGTTTGTCCCCCTAGGTCAGGGGTCAGCAACCTTAAACACTCAAAGAGCCACAAAGGTCCTAACCGGAAGCTCCCTGTTCAATTCTGGAGACGACCGGAAGTCCGGTTCCCTACCATAGAGTCTCCTCCTAGCGCGGCATCCTTTTTCCTTACCTGTCCTAACTGAAAGCCCTATCAATTGTGAAGCTGACCGGAAAACCCGCTCCTTGCCATAGAGTCTCCTCCTGGCGCACCCTGCTTCCCCCTTCCCCTAACCGGAAGCTCCTCAAAATTGTGGTGCCGACCAGCAACGGAGCCACAGCAGAGAGATGAAAGAGCCACATGCCGCTCCAGAGCCGCAGGTTGCTGACCCCTGCCCTAGGTGGACTGAAATATGGGGCTCCATATTGTTGGCCATAATCACTGGGTGAGATTGTGAGAAAGAAAATCTTCCCCAGCAGATAATCTTCTTATGTATTCTTTCTTACTTACATCCAAAACAGAAGACAGAGCTTTCAAAAGACTATAGAATATTTTCTTATAGGATAAGCATAAGCCCTGTAGATCCACAGAGTCCTTAAAAGTGGGAAGCCCCCCTCCACCTCCTCCATGCTGTTTTAAAAGCACAAAATGAGACTTGGTTCCATCTAGTTGTAGAATGACACCCCTTGGGGCATCCCACTGGCCTATAGTAACTCACCAATGTTTTGGGCAGAGGAATCCCCTGGCTTAGCAAAATACAAATTTCTTAGAAGACAGGACACACCCACTGGGAATTTCTTTCCTGGCCTATTTCAAAATATTGCAATAGAATAGAATAACAGAGTTGGAAGGGACCTTGGAGGTGTTTTACTCCAACCCCCTGCTTAGGCAGGATACCCTACACCGCTTCAGACAAATGGTAATCCAATCTCTTCTTAAAAACTCCCAGTGTTGGAGCATTTACAACTTCTGGAGGCAAGTTGTTCCACTGTCAGGAAATTTCTCCTTGAGAACTAACTTGAGGCTTCTCTCCTTGATTAGTTTCCACCCATTGCTTCTTGTCCTGCCCTCAGGTGCTTTGGAAATGAGCCAAGAAATCAGATCATTTGAGCAACAGCATTATTGTTGTTGTTTTTTTATAAAATAATTTTTATTAAACAGTTTTAAAAACAACATTAAATACAACCACACGTACAAAAACAACATAACGCAACATAACTTAACATAACACCATATACCATAAAAAATTCATTTTACAGCGTACTGTATCAGTGTATATACAATGATTTTATATCTCTTACTCTTTAACTTATATTATTCATAAATTTCCTAAATCATACATATAATTTCTTCTTAATAACTAACATCTTTTGTAACAAAATCTGCCTATCACCATATTTTCATGCATCTATATACATAAATACAATTTATCCGTACCTGTTTTGGTTTATTTATTGTCATACCATTATCTATTAATTTTACTTTTATGTTCCAGCCAATTATACCATCTGTTCCATATTTTATAAAATTCCGTTTCCTCTCTGTCATGTATTTCCATAGTCAATTTGTTCATTTTAACACATACTAATATCTTTTTAATTA
>QLTV01002838.1:157071-182595 GCA_003457575.1 Thermophis baileyi
AGTTTTAGTTTTTATATTACTACTTTATTGCTGCTGTTTCATTTGATCATTGTCTGAAAGCTTTTTATTGCTGGATAATGGATGGCAACTGATCAAGGAGAGATTCAACGTAGAAATAAGGAACAACTTTCTGACAGTGAGAACAATCAACCAATGGAACAGCTTGCCCTCGGAAGTTGTGGGAACGTCATCACTTGAGACTTTCAAGAAGAGATTGGACTGCCATTTGTCAGAAATGGTGTAGGGTCTCCTGTTTGAGCAGGGGGTTGGACTAGATGACCTACAAGGTCCCTTCCAACTCTGTTAATCTGTTAATCTGTATCTGTTAATCCTGTCTACAGTGGGGTATCACAAAGATCCGTCTTAGGCCCAGTACTCTTCAATATCTTCATAAATGATTTAGATGAGGGAATAGAAGGGGAACTCGTCACATTTGTAGATGACATTAAGCTGGCAGGAATAGCCAACTCCCCAGATAACCTCAGGATACAAAATGGTCTTGTCAGATTTGAACAATGAGCCCTATCCAGAAAATGAAATTTAATGTAGAGAAAAGCAAGATTTTACACTTAGGCAGGAAAAACCATAGGTACAAGTAGAGATTAGGCAAAACCTGGCTCAAAAACAATAACTGTCAGAGGGACTGTATAGTCCTAGTGGACGATCACTTAAATATGAACTGGCAGTGTGCGGCAACAGCCAAAAAAGCTAACACAATCCTTGGTTGTATAAACAGAAGCATAGAATCAAAATTATGTGAACTATTAATACCGCTTTATAAAACCTTAGTAAGGCTACACCTGGAATACTGTATTCAGGTTTGGTCACCACCTTACAAAGATGTTGAGAGACTGAACAACTATTTGTTCAGAGCCGAGGTGGCGCAGTGGTTAGAGTGCAGTACTGCAGGCTACTTCAGCTGACTGTTCAGCAGTTCAGCGGTTCAAATCTCACCGGCTCAAGGTTGACTCAGCCTTCCATCCTTCCGAGGTGGGTAAAATGAGGACCCAGATTGTTGGGGGCAATATGCTGACTCTGTGAACCGCTTAGAGAGTGCTGTAAAGCACTGTAAAGAGGTATATAAGTCTAAGTGCTATTGCTATTGCTATTGCTATTTCTCTGAAGTGGTGTATATATATATATATATATATATTTCTGCCTGAACAAGTTAGACAAGACCCCCAAGTCCCTTCCAGCTCTATATTGATTGAAGAATCCAGGAAATACAAAACTTGTGTTAAATATCTAATAATCATACAATCTTTCAGCTTACAACAGTTGGGAAAAGCATGTAGGCTTGGGATCTGCATCTCTACTAATTTTACTGAAACTAAGCAATGTAAAAAATGGATAACTATATTCAAACTGTGATTTTGTAAAGTATTTTACTGAACACTACTGCTTTTTAGGATGATAGTATGGACTACATCCAAAAACCTGGAGGACAGGAGGAAAAGGTTTCTGTGTTCATAACATCAATCATAGGTTTTGAAATATGCAACCTAAGTACTATTTGGTCCACCTAAACACAATTGTCATCTTTTATTTCATAATCTTTTACTATCCTCTTTCATTCTTTGTACTAATTTGCAACTGTTTTAAATACCTGTGTGAAAATAATTTTCTGCTTCTTCCCAAAAATATTATCTAATAGAAGAAATGTAAGTTTCTATGGAGATTCTAAGTCATCTAGGGTTGTCCCAAAGGTACTTTTTCAAGAGACAACTGGAGTTTTTGGCTTTTCTTTGAAGATGTTTCACTTCTCATTCAGGAAGCTTCTTCAACTCTGAAGAGCTGATGGAGCTTCTTTGATGAGAAGTGAAACCAGTCTTCAAAGAAAAACCAGAAAGTCCAGTTGTCTCTTGAAAAAGCAGCTTTGGGACAAATAAGTTTCCAACATCGCCTTGGTTAACAGGTCCTGTTCATGAGAAAGGGAATTCATTTAAGACATTACATTCACATTCAGTTCAAAGCTAATGGTACTGATCAAAATTTCTAAAAGGACTAGAGAACTTGGTTGATCCAATTGAGATATAGAAACATGTTTTTGTGGGTGGGTGGGATTTTGGGCAATAGCTATTACTAGATAGAGGAGCCCTCTTGGATTCAGTCTGAGTCCCTGGTTTGGGAATCCTGACTGGAGGAAACATTTATCAGCCCTTCCAGGTAGACAAGAAGGACGACAAAGAATATTAGCTCTATCTGTAAGACCACATTAATAAAATCTGGAATACTAGGAAGGGTTTTTATGACATTCCCCCCCCCACCGCCATTTGGGGGGCGGGGTTTTGGGAATCCTGACTGGAGGAAACATTTATCAGCCCTTCCAGGTAGACAAGAAGGAGGACAAAGAATATTAGCTCTATCTGTAAGACCACATTAATAAAATCTGGAATACTAGGAAGGGTTTTTATGACATTTCCCCCCCCTCCACCTCCACGTGAGAATTGAGATATCTTCTGCATTATGGCTGTCCAGTCCATGACAAACTATGTGGGAAAATAGAATATGCGAATACCGTCCCACGAAGTTATTCGCACATACTATCACACCATCCCAAGCCGCGCTGACGTTTTTCTCTTGCGATTATCTGTAAGGAAGAGACACCAGAGGCTTAGAAGGGGATGAAACTCCCTCACCTGCCGCCCCTTTCCGGGCTCCGGGGCGGCTGCGGGGCCGAGCAGGCAGCCTTCGGCCAGGGCCACTGCTTCAGCGCAGACTGAACAAAGGGAAACTCCTTCCGAGGCCGCCTTCAGTCACGGCGGACCCTCCCCCACGCACTCGCCCCGCCCCTTTCCCGGTTTCAGGGGGGGAGAAACGGGGGCTCCGCTCCCTCAGGGCTTCTGAGGCTGAGAAATGCAGCTGCAAGTCGCTCCCGCCAAAACTTCCCGCGCTAGCCAGGCCTCCCACAGACTCGGTGAGATATGATTGCTTCCTAGAGAGGCACAAGACTATAATCCCTCATGCTTTCTTGCTCTTGACTAGAGCGTCTCATAAAGCAACTGCCGCCTCTCCTGTCCTCTGTTCAACATCCGGGCCCGGCAAAGGTCTGCGCATGCTCTGTTCTTTGTAGAAGCTCAATAGTCGGCCGAAGTCACGTGGTGGCGGAGTATTTGTTAGTGGAGTGGGAGGGGATGCGCGGGTGAAGGGAATAGGCTCGGAGGAGGTAGAGCAGGGCTGAAATGAGCAAAGCGCCTTTGAATGGAATCTAGTTTGATTGGTGGTTCTGAGCACCTGGGATTTCTCTTTACTTCCCGCCAGTAAATTTATTTGTATACTGTATAATTATATAATACGTTATATATTATTAAATAAATATGTTATCTCCAAAATAACTGTTTGGGGGATTCCCCCAAACCAGTTTGTCCTCTCTGTCGTCTGTATTCATGTGGTGACACTCAGAAGGAACCCTCCTTTTTCTACAGAGTGCAATCTGCCCGTTACTTCTTTAGTTTCTATTTCTCCTGTGGGAAGCCCCCCTCTTCTAGAGAATGAAATATTTTGGGGAATATTGAAAGAGGTAAAATATATTTCCCCAAAGGAGAAATGAGGAAACTGTCGACCTCACCCCATTCCTAAGAGGTCTGTAAGGGGCGTGCATAAGCGCACCAGCGTGCCTACCGTCCCTGTCCTACTGTCCTATTGTCTTCATCTATCTGTATTCACTTTGATTATGTTTATGTTTATACCTATACCTGCTATCTTGTACATGTTTGACAAATAAATAAATAAATAAATAAAATAAAATGTTCTTAGAGCCAGAAAGCAGCCCCAGTCTTTCTTAATTGCTCCCAGCAGATTTTGTGCCCATTAACATTATTCACAAAACACCTTCACCTCCAAATTGTTGTTTTTGGTTGTTGTTTTTTTTTTGTCTTTCAATGACCCGTAATCCCTTGCATGGGGTCGGCAACTGAATGGAGCTGAGTGTTTACTGGCTGGATGCCCTTCCTGTCACCAATGCAGAGTTCGCAGCCGATACCCACTCATTGTGCCCAGAGAGAGAAATATCTGCAGCTACTTAGGATCGAACTCACAGCCTCCTGATTGTGAGGCGAGAACTCCCCCTCTAGGCCACTGCACCATTCACCTTCACATCCAAATGATGGGATTCAATTTGCATTCCCCACCCAAATTCTAAGCACAGGAGGTGACCTTTTAGGGCATAATAGGATTAATCCACCACCATTAGAATAGCAAAAGAACACCAGGCTCACTACATTGCACAACTCCCTGAAGCATTTCGAACACAAAACCCCAGAAACCTATAAAGATCCATCCGCCAGTTCAGCCATTTGGTCAGCTGTCCCAGAACAGCAGGTTGTGGGTCTCCTCATCAATAAACAGGAGGGCTGTAAAGCACTATGAAGCGGTATATAAGTCTAAGTGCTATTGCTATTCTATCCTAAGCAGCTAGCCTCCATTTTATTTCCAGGGCCTTTCTCCAGGCTTGGAACTGAACCAGATTGATTTTTTCTCCCAACACTGCTATGTTGAAATCTTGGCTTTTTCTGCTTGATCTTTCCTGGCTTGTTGATTCTTGAAGAGTTGATCTGGTTTCAAGGGGCTGCAGTACTTCAAAAAAATTGTCCACCTAAAGTGGGTTTGTCCCCCTAGCTGGACTGCAATATGGGGCTCCGTATTGTTGGCCATAATCACTGGGTGAGATTGTGAGAGAGAAAATCTTTCCCAGCAGATAATCCTCTCTTATGTATTCTTTCTTACTTCCAAAACAGAAGACAGAGCTTCCAAAAGACTATAGAGTATTTTCTTATAGGATAAGCATAACACTCTCTCTCTCTCTCTCTCTCTCTCTCTCTCTCTCTCTCTCTCTCTCTCTCTCTCTCTCACACACACACACACACACACACACACACACACACACATCCACACAGTCCTTAAAAGTGGAAAGCCCCCTCCCCCTCCTCGATGCTGTTTAAAAAGCACGGAATGGAATGGAATGGAATGGAATGGAATGGAATGGAATGGAATGGAATGGAATGGAATGGAATGGAATAGAATAGAATAGAATTCTTTATTGGCCAAGTGTGATTGGACACACAAGGAATTTGTCTTTGGTGCATATGCTCTCAGTGTACATAAAGAAAAATAAAATACATTCATCAAGAATCATAAGATACAACACTTAGTGATAGTCATAAGTTACTAATAAGCAATCATACAACACTTAGTGATAGTCATACTAATAAGCAATCAAATCGTACTAGGAAACAAATAAAACAATATAAATTGTAAAGATACAAGCAACATAGTTATAGTCATAAGTGGGAAGAGATAAATACTAGGAAGGATGAGAAGAATAATAGTAATACAGTCTTAGTAAATAATTTGACAGTGTTGTGGGAATTAGTTGTTTAGCAGAGTGATGGCATTTCGGGGGAAAACTGCCTTTGTGTCTAGTTCTGGTGTGCAGTGCCCTATAGTGTCGTTTTGAGGGTAGAAGTTGAAACAGTTTGTGTCCAGAATGTGAGGGGTCAGTAGATATTTTCACAGCCCTCTTTTTGACTTGTGCAGTATATAAGTACTCAATGGAATCAGGCTTAGATGCATCCAAGTTGTAGAATGACACACCTTGGGGCATCCCACTAGCCTGGAGTAACTCACCAATATTTTGGGCAGAGGAGTCCCCTGGCTTAGCAAAATACAAATTTCTTAGAAGACAGGACACACCCACTGGGAATTTCTTTCCTGGCCTATTTTAAAATGTTGGAAATGAGCCAAGAAATCAGATCATTTGAGTAACAGCCTTATTGTTATACCCACCTATCATTGACTTAGGCATTTTTACACAGGAAATTTGTCCCTCATGTGATTCATTTTTAAGAGGACATGGCATATTTCTGAATGAGTTTTTATACACTTATTATGTTTCACTTCATAGCTTTTATTTTTTAACTGGTTTTCAAAAGACTTTTTAAAAATATTAAGAAATATTCAACTCTTTCAACCCTTCATTTGCATCCCCAGAACAATCTTGAAAACTGAATGAGTGAAACTAACTGGGTAATTCTATGGAGACACCATGTTCACCCTCAGAATTTGCTTGTCGAAGTAGCTCATAAACGGAAGGAGTTAAACGTTTCACAAGAAACCTACATTTAACTGGAAAAGTGACCCCAATTGGATCCTCCTGAAAGGAAGCATTGGCTGGATCTCCTCTTCCCTGGAGCTCTGTTGAAATCTCCTCCATGAATGACTACCACAAATGAAATGACAGTCTATTTTACAATCCACTTTGAAATAAGTATAACCATGTTAGTTCATTATCTTATTTTTTTCCTCTCCACTTCTACTTCCCAACCCAAGTCAAAGTGAGAGAATTTGAGAACTCCTAATCTGTGGGTGGCTGCTGGATTTCTGGAAAAATGCATGCCACTTTTGTGAAATACCTCATTGCTTCTTTTGATTTTTCTTTTTCATTCTGATCAGGAGCTGTTGTTTAGCTCCTCCACTTCACTTGACAGGTGTGGCCTTTCCTTCTTTTTGGGTGTACTCTACCTTTTGGGGTCCTTTATCCAGTGGTGAAATCCATTTTTTTTAACCGGTTCTGTGGGCGTGGCTTGGTGGGCGTGGTGTGGCTTGATGAAGTTTCACTCGTTGCCAATGGATCTGTTCTTTCCTGGGCTTCATTGAATTTTCCCCAAACAACACGAACGAAAGGACTTGCTGTCCTCAAATGATATGAACAAAACAGAGAGACCTTTGCTGAAACTTGTTCTTAGCTTATCAGATGAACATTTAGCAAGTTTCCATTTGTTTTAGTTTTCTTGGACTCAGGGGATTTTTTTTGGGGGGGGAATGTGTTTCAAGTCAGTTTTATTAGTATTTATTTCTTTTAGTCACTTTATATGGTCTAGACCAGTGTTGGCGAACTTTTTCGGCACCGAGTGCCGAAACGGGAGTGTGTGTGTGCACGTGCGTGCTGGAAGATCATCTGCTCTTTTGGTTTCCAGCGTGCATGCATGTGCGAAGACCAGCTGTCTGGTGCGCATCCGCCAGCTCCGTCTGGCCTTTTGTGGGTCCTCGCGCCTCCCTGCCCGCCCCCCTGGTCCCCGTTGGGATGGCAGGACATCCCTAACGACAACCCGGTTCCTCAGCCCCAGACAGGGAGAACATTGGGTGGGGAATGCTGCCTCCCTCCACTGGAAAGCTGGAGCCCCTTCCCGGCCTCAGAGGGAAGGGGCGTCGGCATTCCCGGGGCTCGGGTTGGGGGGCCAGCAGGTGGGAGAGATTCGCCCCAACTATGGCTGGGATGAAGCGCCCCCCCAGCTCGACGAGAACACCCAGCGCAACCCCCCCATCCCGCCACTTCTGCCAAGGTAGCGCAACCGCTTCCTGGCTGGCATGCCTCTTACCCCAGCACCGGACAGATGTTCCACACGGACTCAGCTTCTGTGCAGCCCCGCAGCTCCAAAAGAGCAGCAGCAGCAGCGGCAGGGCGAGGGGCAGGAGCGAATGGCCGCCCCCTGCAGCCACTCCCCCACCAGCGACTGGGCCTTCGGTGGCGTCTCCATGCATGAGGAGCTGCACTCTCCTCCAGCCCTCCTGGAGCAGTTCGCCTTCCCGACGGTGGCGCCTCCTCCTCCTGGCTGCTCCAGCATCCTGGCTGGAAGCGGCAACGCGAGAACCACCGCCGCCACCTCGCCCCCGCAAATGCTTCCCCGCTGCACCTGAGCCCGCTGGTCGATCCAGACCATGGACATGTGTTGGTGCCACGGGCTGGAGGGCTGGGGCCACGGAAAAAGCCCGGTCGGGCAGGGAAGGAAGGGAAGCCATGGCCCGCCCGTCCTGGCCAGCAGCTCTGGTCCCCTTGTTCTTCTGCATTCTGCTGCACCGGCCAGCTGGTCGTTTTGCGCGCGGGAGCGCCGGAATCTGGAAGACCAGCAGCCCGGAGTGCATGTGTGTGCCGGAAACCAGAAGATCATCTTCCCGGCACGCACATGCGCACCAGGCGGCTGCTTTCCAGTTTCAGGCGCTCCCGTGTGCGTGAAGACCAGCTGGCCGGTGCACCAGAACCCAGAAGAGCTTCCGGCACGCGTGCCATAGGTTCACCATCACGGCTCTAGACAAAGATCAAAGTTCAGTGGAAACAATAAATGTAAGTGTGCAACATTCCTCCTAATTTGGTCATAACCTAACATGTCTTTTATCCTGAGATGTCATTGCTAAAGTAAGAAAATTGGCCTTTCACCCAAGATTACCACCTTCAGTGAACAAATGCTAGACCACGTCTCAGGAAGGTGCCTGAACTGCAGCTATTGCTGCCATGGTGGCTAACCAGATGCTTGCGCTTATAACAGTTAACTGCACTGCTCAGTTTCAGCACAAGTATTTATAGTTATGCTGAAACTGAGCAATATGGATAACTATATTCAAGCTATGATTTGGTAAAGTATTTTACTCAATACCATTCCTTTCCAAAGCGATTGTGCTTACTAGAGCCAAAAACCTTGAAGAGGATGAAAAAGGGCACTCCATCTTTTCACTCCCTACCAGGTTTTCAAATAACAACTAAATTGGATTGCTCATCTTTGCACGAAGGCATTGGCAGCAGAGGGAGGCAGAGGCATGGGGTGGGAAGGCAGGCGATCCTGATGCTCTGTGCGGGCCACAGGCAAGCCAAGAGATGCGAAGACAAGCGGCCCGTGGCCACCTGCCCACTTGGTTCCACCCTCTTTCGGCTTGCCTGTAGCCCATGTGGCTTCTCAGGATTACATGCCTTCACCCGCATGGCCCTGCCTCTGTTGCCAGTGCCGCCACATAAAGACAAAGCCTCCCACGGCCGCCTGCTCCAGCCCACCAACTCAGCTTTCCCGCAGCCCATGTGGCAAGTCTGGATAACATGCTTCCTCCCCCCCCCCCGGCGCTTCCTCTACCGTTTGCTGCTTGGACAGGTAATCAACTCACCTGTGCTGCACGGGCTGTGCAGCCCCCAAGTGTGCTGACCAAGTGTCAGGCGGGTTGCAACTGCTGCCGGACTTCAGCCCCCGAGCACTCGCTGCCTTTTGTCCACGCACCTGGGGGATCACCCTGAAATTGTGTTTCCTTGAAAATAAGCCCTAATGCTTATTTTGCAGCTCCAAAAAATATAAGACAGGGTCTTATTTGCAAGAAAACACGCTATGCAATCAATGGGGTTCCTTCACGCAAGTTTATTTGTCCTGTTATCTGTATTTCTGCAATGACACTCAAGGAAGAACTCCCAAAGGTGCTTTTTCAAAAGACAACGGGACTTTGATTTTGCTTGAAGATGTTTCACTTCTCATCCAAGAAGCCTCTTCAGTTCTCAGCTACTTGGATGAGAAGCGAAATGTCTTCAAGGAAAAACAAATTGCAGTTGTCTTTTGAAAAATCACCTTTGAGACAACCATGACCTGGACTGGGGGTCCCCAACCTTGCTGGGCCATGGCCCACTACCGGGAATTGGGCCTTTCAGAATGGGGCCGCGGAAGTGGCAGTCGAGTGTGCTCGTACACTCGCACATCCCAATTTATGCAAAGCAGTGGGCAAATGAAAAGGGAGCTGCATGTGAGCTTCCCCAACCACCCCTCTCACAGAATCATTCCCGAGCCGCAAAGTGGGAAAGGTTGGGGAACCTCTGCCCTGGACATCAGTCTCCATAGACTCAAGGAATCCGTTTTCTACAGAGTACAATCTGCCCTACATTTTTTCTGTTTTATATCTATTTCTGTTCTGTTGAAGTCTTGAAGAAGGGGAGGGAGACGACATGGATGGCGCTGCATATGTGACAAAAGGAAATTGCTGAAGGCAGACATACAGCAACTTCATTTAGCCTCGGTAGTGCAGTGTTTAGTGCCGTACTCCAGCCTCCTTCTGCTGACTGCAATTTGGCAGTTCAAATCTCACCGGCTCAAGGTTGACTCAGCCTTCCATCCTTCTGAGGTGAGTAAAATGAGGACCCAGATTGTTGGGGGGCGATAGGCTGACTCTATAAACTGCATAGAGAGAGCTGTAAAACACTGTAAAGCAATATATAAGTTGAAGTGCTATTGCTATTTATTAAAGAAGTATGTAAGCAATAAATACTTTGGGGATTCCTTTACACCGATTAGTCATCTCTGTTGTCTGTATTCCTGCGGTGACACTCAAGGAAAGACTTCCAAAGCTGTTTTTTCAAGAGAATTGGACTTTGTTTTTAGCTTTTCATCCAAGAAGTTTCTTCAGTTTTCAACTTATTGGATAAGAAGCGAAACATCTTCAAGCAAAAACAAGTTGTCTTTTGAAAAAACACTTTTGAGATAACCACAATCTGGATTACTGAGAATCTCCATAGATTCAATGAAGGAATCCTTTTTCTACGCAGTACAATCTGCCATGCATCTTTTCTGTTTTATATTTATTTCAGTTCTGCTGAAGTCTTCACTTTTTGTTCACCTTTTCTCCTCGTCTTTCCTGGCTGGTGGGATTCTTATAGTGTTCATCTGGTTTCAAGGGGCTGCGCTCCCTAAAAAACTCACAGAAATTGACCTCAAAGTGGTTTTGTTCCCCTTAGTAGACCTAAATATAGGGCTCGGTATAGCTGATGACAGGATGAGATAATGAAAAACAAATACATGAAAGGAAGCTGTAGAATTACGGGTCATAAGAGTTTATTAGTAAGGTTCTAAGACTGTAAGAGTATAAAGAGGTTTTTCTCCAAAATATGTTGGGAAGCTAAAGTTGTATGGAATAATTGCCTTGGCAACTACTCAAAAAAGAGGTTATCTTTCTGGAGCTGATCTCCCTCCTTTTCCTTCTGGTCAGGAGATAACAAAGGGAAATGAGAAAACCTATTTAGCTAAGCCATTACATATACCATACATCCTAACAAAATATACATAATTATACATTTCTATTCAATGAACAATAAACAAACATCCTAACTTTGCACCTTTTATACTTTTATTTCCCGTCTGTTTTCCCCCATTTCATGTCACTCCCCTCCCTCTCTTCCCTCTACCTTCTTTCTCCTTCTCTCCCACCTTCCTACTTCCCTCCTCACCCCTTCTCCCCTTCCTTCTCTACTTCCTCTTTCTCTCTCTTATTCCTTCCCTGAGTAAATCTAATCCTAATCCATGTTATGGTTAACAGACAGGTATCTTCTATCCCTAACTACATTTAATTATCGGTGCAACTCTTAGACTTATATTTTTCAATATCTATATTTATACATATATCATATATTTTCCTAGGTATATTTACTGCTACCTTAATGCTGCCTCCTTATCCGCCTAATTTTGTCCCCTGGGTCTATCATCTTTAATTTTCTATTTTCCTCCATTTAAATTGTTGTTACTTATCTTCTGTACATATTCATTTTCTAATCCAGTCATAAAATTTCCCCCACACATTGTAGTATTCAGAATCTTCCTTATCTTTAATTTTCATTGTCAATCTGTTCATTTCTGCACAATCCAATATTTTTTTAATTACCTCCCCTTCAGAAGGGGTTTTTGTTGCTTTCCATTTCTGCGCAAATGCAATCCTAGCTGCAGTAATTATATGAATAATTAAATAAGTATTTTATTAAATTTCTCTGGTAATATACCCAACAGGAATATTTCTGGTTTCAGCTCTATACGTTGTTTCAATATTTTTTCTATCCATACTTGAACTGAACTCCAATACACTTTGGCCTCAGCACATGTCCACCACGTATGATAAAAAGTACCTGGTATTTGCTGACATTTCCAACATTTCATAGATTTATCTTTAAACATTTTAGCTATCCTTTCCGGTGACATGTGCCATCTATAAAACATTTTATACATATTTTCTTTATATGCTGTTGCCATTGTCAATTTATAATTTCTTTCCCAAAGCTGTTGCCATTTATCCAATTCTATAGTATGTCCAAAATTTTTAGGTATATTAAAAGGGACGTCAAAGAAGCCATTACTCCTCTAATTGGAAAAGATAGTGAGTTGGCAATGGGCAAAAGGCAGGAAACTGAAGGGCTTAATTCCTATTTTGCATCCCTACTTCCTCAGCATGGGGAGGGAGGAATGACGGTGAAAATAATCAAAGGAAAACCTAGCTGCTCTGAATGAATTCAAATATTTTGGACCAGTATTGTTCAGAATCTCCTTCCATGGATTTATATAATTTCTTATGTGGGCATTATTTTATGAGAATTATGGTGTCCTTCCCGAGTTTACCTTTTCCACACTTCTCCCATGTGGATCCTTTACTGGTCAGTCTGATAAGAATTTCTACTTGGAGGTCTTTCTACTTTGTCCATTTAGGTTTCCTCCACAACTGATTCCTTTCATGAGTAAGATGTTCTTTGCCAATAAAATTACACCCAGACGCCATACAATATATAGTCCCCCCCCGCCGCCCGGTGTGGATTCTTACATGAGTAAATGTCTTATGATTGTTAAAGCCTTCTCCACACTACATGCATTCTGTGTGGATCCTTTTATGAGAATTAAGTTGTCCCCTATGAGCAAAACACTTTCCACATTCTGTACATTGAAATGGTTTCTCCCCTGTATGGATTCTTTCATGACTAATAAGACAACTTTTCCAACTAAACGCTTTTCCACACTGTATGCATTTATATGGTCTTTCCCCAGTGTGGATTCTCTTATGACGAATAAGTTCTGAGTTCTGACAAAAGCTTTTTCCACACTCTATGCATTTATACGGTCTTTCCGCCGTATGCATCCTTAGGTGGAAAGTAAGGCGCCATTTTTCAATAAAGCTCTTTCCACACTCCAGGCATTTATAGGGTGTGTCCCCTGTGTGGATCCTTTGATGGGAAGTAATATCAGTACTCTCAGTGACTGTCTTTGCAGACACCTGGCAATTATATGGTTTTTCTCTTGTGTGGATCTGCTGATGGCGAGTCAGATTATAGTTTCTAGTAAACGTCTTTCCACACTCTATGCATTTGTATGGACTCTCACCAATGGGGATCCTCTGATTGCAATGATTACATTTTCTACTGAAGCTCTTTCCACACTTCATGCATATTTTCATCTTTTTCTTTAGACTTAAATCCTTGTCATAGTTTACAAAACTTTGTGGTTTATGTTTCCTATCCTTTATTTTAGGTAAAGCAAAAGAGAAGGAATGGCTCTTTGAAGACACTTCCCTTTGCAGTTTAAATATCCTTGGATGCTTGTAATTCTCATTCTCCGTTGTATCACCGTCACCTGGTTGGAAAAAAAAACAACCCAGAAATTCTCATTAGAATTTAAAAAGTGGGGTATCTCCCAGTCAAAAATGTGCCCATCTAAGTATCAGGTATGGTACCAGCAATTTGTCAAAGTAGGAGATGTTGGGTTGAAATTATTATCAATGATACTCTTAATCAGAGGTCTTCAAACTTGGCAACTTTAAGACTGCTGGACTTCAACTTTAAGACCACAAGTCTTAAAGTTGCCAAGTTTGGGGACCCCTGCTCTTAATGATATCCAAGAGATTTTTCAGCCCTGAACCATGTTAAGGCTTTATGTTGTCAGATCAATCTGCTCAGGCATTTCTATCTAAGGCCTTTCACAATGCTATAGTGAGCATTTCTGCCAAGGCCCTTGTTGTTTTCTAGAAGAGTGGCTGTGATGACAACCTTGGACAAAATTGCCCATGAAGTGGCTCAGCTGGTTTATGATCTGGAGGTCCTGGCAGTTAAAGGGAACCAAAGGGAAGTGTATGGGACTTTTGCACATGTGCGTGTCCACTGGATATTAGCTACATACTATACATTGTGATCCTGATTTTCCTGAGATTAGGGAAGATTTTACAGGTGATAGTCATTAGAGTTCTCACCACCTCAATTGTGCAATTGAGTGCATGTATCTTCCCTGTTTAATTCCCACTTAAAACACCTTTCCTAATCAACAGAACCAGAGGAAAGAGGATCCTTACCCAGAGCAGTCATATTCATAGCAACTTCCAGCATGACTTCCCTGCACAAGGCCTTTTGGCTAGAATCCAGCAGTGCCCACTCCTCCTCTGTGAAGTCCACAGCCACCTCCTCAAAGGGATCAGAGTCCTAGAAAGAAAGAAAAAATATCTTCCCCATATGACAGTCCTCTCTTATGTTTTCTTTCTTAATTCCAAAAGAGAAAAGAGAGCTTTGCAAGAGACCAAATGGACATTTTCTTCTAGCAAAGATACATACACCCTGCAGGTGCACATAATGGGAAGCCCCCCTCCACCTCCTCCATGCTGCTTTTTTAAAGGCACAAAATATAGCATCTAAGTTGTACAATGGCACTGGTTTGGGATCCCCCTCCCCTGGCCTGGAAGATTTCACACAAAAAAGATTTTGCGCAGAGGAATCCTCTCTGGCCCAGTAAAACACAAATTTGTTAGAAAACAGGATATACCTATTAGGAATTTTTTATCTGCCCTATTTCAAAATATTGTATATGATCCTGAAAGTATAAAATCACTTGACCATGAGTCTTACCATTAAAACTTCTCAGCTTTGACTTACAGGTTTTTATATGAGAAATTTGTCCATCCTGTAATTTATTTTTAAATGGATATATTGGGCTATCACTGAAGTAATTTTTAGAATAGAATAGAATAACAGAGTTGGAAGGGACCTTGGAGGTCTTCTAGTCCAACTCCCTGCTTAGGCAGGAAACCCTAAACCATTTCAGACAAATGATTATCCCATCTCTTCTTAAAAATTTCCAGTGTTGGAGCATTTACAACTTCTGGAGGCAAGTTGTTCCACTGATTAATTATTCTGCCAGGAAAGTTCTCCTTAATTCCAGGTTCCTTCTCTCCTTGATTAGTTTATACCAATTGCTTTTTGACCTGGCTGCTCCAACATCCTGGCCGGAAGCGGCAATGTGAGAACCGCCGCCGCGGCCTCGCCCCCGGCGACAGCAGGAGCACCGGGCGGGGCAGCCAGCCACCCAGTCAGCCAACGCTGCCCTGCTGCACCCGAGCCGGCTGAGCGATCCAGACCGCAGATGTGTTGGTTCCACGGGCTGGAGGGCTGGGGCCGCGCAAAAAGCCAGCTCGGGCAGGGAAGGAAGGGAAACCTTGTCCCGCCCGTCCTGGTCAGCAGCTCTGCTCCCCATGTTCTTCCGGGTTCTGGTGCATCGGCCATCTGGTCTTCTTGTGTGCAGGAATCTGGAAGAGCATGCGTGCACCGGAAACCGGAAGATCATCTTCCTGGCGCGCACTTGCACACCAGGCGGCTGCTTTCCAGTTTCAGGTGCTCCCGTGTGCGTGAAGACCAGCTGGCCGGCGCGCCGGAATCCGGAAGAGCAATGGGTGACAGCTCGTGCGCCCGGAGAGATGGCTCTGCGTGCCACTTCTGGCATGCATGCTAGAGGTTCACCCTATACCATTTCAGACAAATGGTTATCCAATCTCTTCTGAAAAACTTCCAGTGTTGGAGCATTTACAACTTCTGGAGGCAAGTTGTTCCACTGATTAATTGTTCTAACTGTCAGGAAATTTCTCCTTAATTCCAGGTTGCTTCTCTCCGTGATTAGTTTCCACCTATTGCTTCTTGACCTGCCCTCAGGTGCTTTGGAGAATAGCTTGACTCCCTCTTCTTTGTGGCAGCCCCTGAGATATTGGAACACTGCTATCATGTCACCCCTAGTCCTTTTCATCAAACTAGGCATAATCAAATCCAGCAACCCTTCTTTATATGTTTTAGCCTCCAGTCCCCTAATCATCTTTGTTGTTCTTCTCTGCACTCTTTCTAAAGTCTCAACATCTTTTTTACATTGTGGCGACCAAAACTAGATGCAGTATTCCAAGTGTGGCCTTACCAAGGCATTATAAAGTGGTATTAACACTTCACGTGATCTTGATTTCTATCCCTCTGTTAATGCAGCCTAGAACTGTGTTGGCTTTTTTGGCAGCTGAAGCACACTGAAGCTGCCAAAATACCAATTTTTGTTCAATTGGTATTGTTTCACTTTTCTTTTCAAAGATATTAAGAAAGATTAAACTGTTAAACTGTTCCAACATATAAGTTACATTTCCTAATACAAGACTCTTGTGAATTGTCCTTTGTTTGCATTCCTAGGACTATCTTCAAAGTTGAATCAGTAAGACTTACTAAGTAATTCTGTGGAAACACCAGGTTCAAATTCACACAGACTCAGCATTTGGTTTTCAAAGCTGCTCATGAATGAAGCCGTTTAAACTTTTCAGAAGAAATCTACACGAATTTGTTAGAAAACAGGACATACCTATTAAGAAGTTTTTATCTGCCCTATTTCAAAATGTTGTACATCAGTGGTTCTCAATCTTCCTAATGCCGCGACTCTTTGGCACGATGATGTCATCACGCTGCAACCCTTTGGCGCGATAATGCGGTGTCTCGGTTCCTAAGACCATCGGAAATATGTGTTTTCCGACGGTCTTAGGCGACCCCTGTGAAAGGGTCGTTCGACCCCCAAAGGGGTCACGACCCACAGGTTGAGAATCGCTGTTGTACATGATCCTGGAAATATCAAGTCACTTGACCAACAGTCTTACCATTAAAACTTCTCAGCTTTGACTTACAGGTTTTTATATGAGAAATCTGTCCATCTGTAATTTATTTTTAAATGAATATATTGGGCTATTTCTGAAGCAGTTTTTGTTGAATTGGTATTGTTTCGCTTCATGTCACTAATTTTTTAACCGCTTTCCCCAAGTCTTTTCAAAGATATTAAGAAAGATTAAATTGTTCCAACATATAGATTACATTTCTAGTACAAGACTCTTGTGAATTGTCCTTTGTTTGCATTCCTAGGATCATCTTCAAGGTTGAATCAGTAAGGCTCACTGGATCATTCTGTAGGGACACCAGGTTTGAAATTCACACAGACTCGGCATTTGGTTTTCAAAGAAGCTCATGAACGAAGGTGTTTAAACTTCTCAGAAGAAACCTACACTTACCTGGCAAGGTGGTCCTAGTTGGATCCTCCTGAAAAGAAACTCTTCAGAATCAATTGATGGATCTCCTCTTCCCTGGAGCTCTGCTGACATCTCCTCAATGAATGGCTCCTGCAACTGAAAAAAAGCCTGATTTGAGACTTCCAGTTTAACGTCACACCGGAACGGAGCAGCCATCGGAGCTCCCGAGGCTGTGACTCCGTTTTTCAGCGATTTTTGGCAGTCTTCGGGCGAAAACTGGCCTGGAGGGAACAGTGAGTGAAGGGGGAGAATTCGGAGCATCTGGGGAGGAGAGGCGATCCCCCCAGATAGCGAGTAGAGCCCCTGCGCCGGTCGCGAAGAAATTGGCCTCTTAGGCTGATCCAGAGGCGTGACAGGACGACGTAAAAGAGGGAAGCGAAAGAGGAAACAGCTGTAGCGAGCGGACGAGTCCGTGAGGGTTATGTGTAGCAGGAATTTCAACATCTAGAAGAAGGAGATAAAGTTTGTCCTTTTTGCTGACTTGTTGATATAAGGACGAAAGACTCCTTGAAAGGGAAAGCGGCGATTGTTATTGGGAGCGGAAGGTGCGGCAGAGAGGAATAAAGTGTGGTGGGGATGTTGTGTCCTGATTTAATTTGAAAGCGAACTGCTGCACGAACTAAAATCTGTTTGGGAAAGATCTGAAGCAAAAAGGCCTGAAAGACTGCTAGAAAGTGCAGAAGGAAGGAGGAAGTGAGAGGTGAAAAGAAATTGAGTGTTGGGAACAAACGACGTGAGATTAGAACGTGACATATATATATAAGTAAATATATATCCTCTTAATCTAAACAATTTTTTACTTTAAAAGAGTTAGAATTTTGAATGTTATACTGATATTGACACTGATATATATTATATTTTGATGAAATTGATTGATTGGAATAATAATAATTGTGAATATATTTATGGATATTTATAACAATAGAATTTAGAAAGGGGAAAAAATTAAGTTTATGATGAGCAATTAATAGATTTGAAATACTTAAATAATCATTTGATTAACTGGTGATAGAGAGTAAGTGGAAAAACGGTGTGTAATCAATAGTGTAACAAATTGAGGAAACTTAGGGAAGGATTGGAGTTAGAAGATTAATAACGTCTAGAGGTTGTGCATGGTACTTTGGAACAACTTTTGGAGTATATTTAAAATGTCTACCACAACCTCTACAATAACTAAAACAGGGAAAAAGATACCCACATCAGCCCCATCCCCAATTTCTGTAACCCAACGTAATACTGAAGGTATAGCAGGGGAGAGATCTGGTGGAACATCACAAAATATGCAGACAACCTTAGTATCAATCCAAGAAATGATGCTTAGAATGCAAGAGTCTATGGATAGGCATTATGAGATGAGGGGTAACATGGGAGATATGAAAGATGATATTAAAAAGGTGGATGACAGAGTGGGAAAGTTGGATGAGAGGATGGAGATAATTCAGGAGGTCCTAACAACTAATGAACAAAGGATAAAGAAAATGGAAGAAAAAACTGAAAGGATAGAGCATAGATTGGAAGGAGCAGAGAATAAAGTAGAACTAGTAAACAGGGATCTCGAGGAAGCAATCTCTCATTTAGAGCTAGAAAGATCAGCCTTTTTCCTTAGGTTTCAAAACGTAACCGAAAGTAAGGATGAAAATCTTCCAAAGGTCATGGCAGAAATAATTGCCAATATCAGGAATAAGACAACGCAGGAGATAGTAGGTGAATTTGAGGAAATAGACTCCATACAAACTATGCCCGTAGGCATCGATTGCCAAAGGAAGTGCATATAAGGTTCATAAGAAAAACCATTAGGGATGAAATTTACAACCAATAAAGGGAAAATCAAATTACATTTAAGGGTAAGGAGATAGTAGTGCTTCGACAAATCCCAAGACGCATAAGGGAAAAGAGGAGACCATACCACTTTCTATCTACTAAATTGGTCAAACATAGAATAGCTTTTAGACGGTTAATTCCAGAGGGTATGTTAATATTGATGCTGGATAAAAAATACAAAATTACTTAAGTTGAAGAGGCTAGAGGTTTCTTTGAACAGTATATAAAGGACGAAGAGGAGCAGGAGAGTAAGGAGGAGAGTGAAAGAGAAAAGGAAAGCCTAGAGGAGATAAGTTCAGAGGAGAATTTGTTGCAACAGGAGAGAAATGAGAGGACGACAATAGCTAAATATGAAAGAGAAGGCGCCAGAACAAGAGCTCAGACCGAAGCAAGGAGAGGAGGATCAAAGGAAATTAGAAACTGAACGAATCAATGAGGAAGTAATAAATTTAATATATTTGAATATAAATGGCTTGAATTCACCCATCAAAAGAAAGAAAATATTATATAGGCTATTAAAACAAAACTCTGATATTACATGCTTACAAGAAGTTCACATTAAGAAGGAACAATATGAGATTCTGGAATACCCAAAATTAGGTAATCTATACACTGCACTGTCCACGGTTAAAAAAAGAGGAATAGCAATATATATCAAAAAACGGTTAAACCCAAAGCTTCTTTACACAGATGAGGATGGTAGAATATTGATAATTCAAATAAATACGGAATATAGAACAATAACGATAGCAGTAATCTACGGCCCAAATACAAATCAGTCTATTTTTTATTCTAATTTACATAAAAAATTAAATGAAATACAGTGGAAAAACTTATTGATAATAGGGGATTTTAATGTGTTGTAGATAGGAAAAAGGATTATAAAAGTACAAATAAGAAAAAATCAAGAGGCTTACTTCCGGGGACATTTGATGAAATGAAAAGAGAATTTAACTTGATAGATAGTTAGCGACATATAAACCCAGATGACAGGCAATATACCTTCTTCTCACACCCTCATAAGTCATGGTCTAGGATTGATATGGCCTGGACGAATGTCGATTTAATAAATGATTTGGTGGAATCGGAAATAGTCCCAAATGCTTGGGCCGACCACAATCCGTTAAAGATAAAATGGAAAGAGCCAAATAGGAGGAAGAAAATAAGATGGACATTAAATCAAAAATTAGTGAAAGAAAAAAATTATATAATAATGATGGAAAAAGAACTAAATTATTTCTTTCAGGTCAATACTAAAGAACAAACTTCAATACAAAACCTTTGGGACACAACCAAGGCTTATATTAGAGGGCTATCGATTGCCTATTTTGCAAACCGTAATAAAAAGAGGAAAAATAAACAAAATGTATTAACTACTGAACTACACAAATGAGAGAAAGCCTTGCAAACTGACCCCAAAGGATTTTAAGAAAATGGAGGAATTAAATATAGTCAAACATAAAATTAATCTTACAACGCAAGAGGAACTGGCCAGGAAAATTAAAATGTCAAAACAAAACTACTTCGAATTTGATAATAAACCAGGAAGATGGTTGGCCCATAGACTTAGGAAAGAAAGAGCAGAAAGAACAATTGACTCGCTACAAGATCAAAATGGAAAAATACGGACCATGATGAGAGAGAAAAAGGCTATAGTTCAAAGTTTTTTTTACTGAACTCTATAAACAGGGAGAGATAAAAGAAGTGATAAAGGAATATCTTAAGGAAAATGATTTGCCAATCGTGTCGGAGGAGAATAGGACCATGTTAAATGACAAGATAACAACAACAGAACTAAGGAGTGCCATCAACAAACAAAAAAATAATAAAACCCCAGGGCCGGATAGTATTCCCTCGGAAATTTATAAAAATCTTCAGGAATTGTTAGAACAATTAATGCTTGACCTATACAATGAGATTTTTGAGAAGGGGGAAATACCGGATTCCTGGAAAGAAGCATATATAGCCTTGATCCCCAAAGAAGAATCTGATAAACAACAAATTAAAAACTACAGACCGATATCACTACTAAATACGGACTATAAAATATTGGCAACAATTATGGCTGAAAGATTTAAAAGAATCCTTAATCAATTAATTCATCCAGATCAAAATGGTTTTCTTCCAAATAGACAGATAAGAAATAATACTAGAATCATACTTAATACTTTAGAATACTATGACAAACACATTGAAAAACAGTTAGCTTTAATTTTTATCGATGCACAGAAAGCTTTCGACAACCTCTATTGGCAATTCTTTATAATACAATTAGAAAAAATGGAATTCGGAAAAAGATTCATTGGGTTAATCAAGGCTATATACAATGAACAAACTGCTAAAATATTGGTAAACAATGAAATAACGGAAAAAATCAATATAAGAAAAAGAGTCCGTCAAGGTTGCCCACTAGCTCCATTATTATTTATATTAGCATTGGAAACCCTACTAAGGAAAATAAGAAACATACAAGAAATAAGAGGGCTAAAGATAAGGAAGGAGGAATATAAAATACAGGCCTTCGCTGATGACATGGCCTTTATTTTGGAGGATCCGTTGGAGACAGGTTCGATTCTATTAACGGAAATTGAGAAATTTGGAAAGGCAGCGGGGCTAATAATTAATAAAGAAAAAACAAAAATAACAACAAAAAACCTGACAGCAAAACAAAATAGTAATTTGGAAAACATACTGGGCATCAAAATAGTTAAAAAAGTTAAATATTTAGGGTTATGGCTTACTGCGAGATGTAGTTCAATAAAAGAGGACAATTATATAACACTAATTCAGAAGATAAATAAAGATTTGGATAAGTGGTCCAAACTACAGCTATCATTTATGGGTAAGATAGCAACAATTAAAATGAATATTTTACCCAAGATCTTATTTCTATTCCAGGTGGCCCCAATAAAATTAAACAAAAACTTTTTTATTGGTTTGAATAAAATGATACACAAATTTATATGGTCAAAGAAAAAGGCAAGAATTAAAACAAAATTATTACAAGATAATAGGAGGAGAGGAGGATTTGGACTCCCCAATTGGGAAATTTACTATCAAGCTGCCACCTTGAGCTGGATGAGAGAGTGGATTACTCTGAAAAACAGACAGATATTAACATTAGGTTTCGATCTGCAGGTTGGTTGGCATGCTTTTTTATGGGGGGAGAAAAATAAAACGCATTCATATTTTCAACAGCACTATATAAGACGGACTTTATTAGAAAACTGGATAAAAATAAAGAAGGAACACTACAGTAGAACTCCGAAATGGATTTCAGTAACAGAAGCAATTATATATCCTAATTTATTAAATGAAAAGAAGATAGTAACTTATCAGCAACTATTGAATGAGCATGAAAACCTCCACTCAAAACAAGAACTCAAAGAGAGAGGAATAGAGTTAGATTGGTGGCATTATTTACAAGTGCAATCAAGATACAATAAAGACAAATCACAATTCGGATTGCAAAATATACATGGATTAGACAAAATATTACTGGGCACGGAAGAAAAAAGGATTTCAAAATTATATAATTTTTTAAGTCAATATAATTTACATTACAAGAAGAAGTGGTTAAAGGATCGATGATTGCCTGGGCTCAAAATTTTGGCTATTCAATAAATTTATCAGAATGGGAAAAAATTTGGGACGTAAACTATAAATTGACGCTGGCGGTAGCCTACAAAGAAAATATTTACAAAATGTTCTACCGAGGGCGTCTTCCTCCAGCGTGATTGGCACAAATGTTTCCAAAACTTTCCTCAAAGTGTTGGAAGTGTAAAAAAGAAAGGGGGACTTATTACCATCTCTGGTGGACCTGCCCCAAGGTGAAATTATTCTGGAATAAAATCAAAAACTATCTAGAACAAGTCATTTCTCGAAAGTTCGATTTAAAGCCAGTTATTTCTACTGGGTATTTTTAAGGAAAAAATTACTAAAGAAGATAGATACATAATTCTTCACATTACAACAGCCGCTAGAATTGTATATGCGCAAAGCTGGAAAACTGACACACTTCCGACTATGGCAAGCATTGTTAGAAAAATATTAAAGTGTGCGGAAATGAGCAAGCTATCAATGGAACTTCAGGACAAAGAGGAACTAGATTATTACAAAACATGGGATAGGTGGTATAATTAGTTAAAACAAAATAAATAAAATTTTTTGTTATAAAACGGTTATATATAATATGAAAGCTTAACGAACTACAACATTCTACTTTTTCTATATGTTAGAAGAAAATAATTAAATATTTAGTTATGTAACACAAATGAAATAGTTGTTGAAAACGAAAACAATGGGTGACTCAATTTAGTGAATTTGGAATACTTTGGTATTAGAATAATCGTATAGAATAAGAATGAATTCTTTGTAAACGGTAAACATATAAGAAAACATTATGAATAAGCTGTAAAAGAAAAAATTTAATGTCATATTTGTTTTTGATATAGAATTGGTTACGTCATGTATTTGTTTTATGTTGTAAGTCAATTGTATGTTTTTTGTATATATATCTGTATGTTTTTAAAGGAAAAATTAATAAAGAATATTTTTCAACCAAAAAGAAAGAAAGAAAGAAAGAAAGAAAGAAAGAAAGAAAGAAAGAAAGAAAGAAAGAAAGAAAGAAAGAAAGAAAGAAAGAAAAAAAGCCTGATTTATGATCGACTTTCAAATGACTTCGAACTAACCACCAATCAGGAAGTTCAGAAGTTGAATGTACACCAAGGTATCTTTGAGAGTAAAACGCACGCCCTGAAACATTGAGATTCTCATTAAGTCCTTCGGGAGTTGGGCGGCATATAAATTTTATAAATAAAATATAAATAAATAAAATAAAAGCTATTTGGATATTTCATTCTTTCTAACAAATTCCCAGTTAGGTTTAACTTTTAGTGATAAATGTTTTAAGATAATTTTGAATATATAGAAAAGCAGAACTAGGGAGAATCTCTGTTGTAATGGAGTGCAACCTTTCGGCAGATTTGATTAATACATCACTTTTGCAAAATGATTCCGAAGGATATCCAACTTTAATGAATGGTATATTCTCCATATCAAAGCAAATGGACATGCAGATTGCAATATCCTAAGGTGAACTACAAGAATGACATGACACAAATTGGGAATAGATGAAAATAGAATTAGTAACAGTAATGAAAATCATGACAGGAACTTCAATAACCAAAAACTGTCAGCAGACAGACCATTCCCTAAACCATAATGTAAACACTGCTTTTTTGACATGTTAATATCAGGAAGTATCTTGAGAAAGCTGAGTTTAATAGCTTATCAAAACAGTCCAGGGAAACAATGCTGTATAATTGCGTTAGTCCTTTTACCTTGCTCTAATATTGTTTCAAATGCTAAGGTCAATATGTATTTAATCTGAAAAATAGATTTGTTCAGGGCTCTCTCCTTCTATCATCAGGTAGGGAGCCCCATGATCACGGTAAAGGAATAGGAATAAAGTATACTATGTTGTTTCTCTCTGCAAGCTTTGTTTTTTCTTCAGGGATCATCTTTTTCAAACTCTATCCTATGTACAATGGAAAGTCTGCTTAGAACTGTCTGCAGTGAAAAGTCTACAGTGGGGTATCACAAAGATCCATCTTAGGCCCAGTACTCTTCAATATCTTCATGAGCTGGCAGTGTGCGGCAGCAGCCAAAAAAGCTAATACAATCCTTGGTTGTATAAACAGAAGCATAGAATCAAAATTACGTGAACTATTAGTAACCGCTTTATAAAACCTTAGTAAGGCTACACCTGGAATACTGTATTCAGGTTTGGTCACCACGTTACAAACAAGATGTTGAGAGACTGGACAGCTATTTGTCTGAAATGGTATATATATATATATGGTTTTCTGCCTGAACAAGGGGGTTAGACAAGAAGACCCTCAAGTCCCTTCCAGCTCTATATTGATTGAAGAATCCAGGAAATACAAGACTTGCGTTAAGTATCTAATAATCATACTATCTTTCCGCTTACATCAGTTGGGAAAAGCATGTAGGCTTGGGATCTGCATCTCTACTAATTTTAATGAAACTAAGCAATGTAAAAAATGGATAACTATATTCAAACTGTGATTTTGTAAAGTATTTTACTGAATACTACTGCTTTCTGGGATGATAGTAATGGACTACATCCAAAAACCTTGAGGACAGGGGGGAAAGGAAGGTTTCTGTGTTTTTGCCTCATAACATCAAACATAAGATTTTGAAATATGCAACCTAAGTACTATTTGATCCACCTAAACACAATTTTCATCTTTTATTTCATAATCTTTTACTATCCTCTGTTCATTCTTTGTACTAATTTGCAACTGTTTTAAAAAGCTGTGTGAAAATAATTCTCATTTTCTCCTTCTTCCCAAAAATATTATCTAAGAGAAGAAATATAAGTTTCTATGGAGACTTTAAGTCAGCGGTTCTCAACCTGTGGGTCGCGACCCCTTTGGAGGTCGAACAACCTTTTCACAGGGGTCGCCGCGCGCGCTAGCCCGCCATCTTGGTGCCACTGTCAGCAGGGGTGAAATGCTCCCGGTTCGGCTGTGCCTGCAGGTCGCCGGACAGCCGGTAGCGACGGAAGCGGGACTTTGCCCACCCGCCCGGACGCCGCCATTTGGGTTCTTTTACCCTCTGCGCATGCGCAGAAGGCTTTGCGCATGCGCAGAGTGTAAAAGAACCTAAATGGCGGCGTCCGGGCAGTTGGGCGGCGCCTCGCGCGACCTTGGCGGCCGGCTCTACGGCGACCGACAGGTAAGAGCGAACCGGTAGCCTTTCGCCCCTGCT
>QLTV01002839.1:67157-78703 GCA_003457575.1 Thermophis baileyi
ATAGCGCCATGTTGGTACGGCTGTGGGAATCCCGAATCTGAAGTCCCAGGGGTTTCTCCACCCAGTTGAAAGTTCAAACCCTTGTCCCCACACCCCCAAGTCCATCACACGAACCAATCTTCATTTGGCACTTGGCAGCAACTCCCATCTCCTTCTGTGCAGGTGCAGGACAAAGGATGACCTTGACAATCTAAAAGGAAGTTGTTATGGCTACATGCAGACATCCCTCATGCAACGGCCCCTCCCAAATTCCCATAGCAAAGCATACATTCCAAAGCATAAAGTGTGGCAGGCCAAAGTCTCTAATAAAATATGGCTTCGGCCTGACAGCCACTCCCACCCGGTCACATGACCATCAAGCCACTCCCACCCGGTCGCATGACCATCAAGCCACTCCCACAAAATTAAGCCATGCCCACAAAATTAAGCCACGCCCACAGAGCGGTAGTAAAAAATTTTGGAACCCATCCCTGGTCCTGGTGACAGATCTGCAAGGCCCCGAGATGCTTTTGCACTTTTAAAAAAATCTTGCATCGCACGCTGCCCCCCCAGCCTCTGTGATCACCCATCACCAATAGCATGCTGCCCCCACAGCACCATTTCTTCTGCTTGCCATCCGATTGACTGGCGGCTATTTGTCCCATGCAGCCAAAGGCCCAGGTCAAATGGTGTCTGGGTGAATGGGCAGGGACAAAGGGCCAGGGGTGGAGGGCCAGAGGCCCATTGGCCATGGAGAATGGCTGGGGGAGGGCCAGCGGAGGAGGAAACCTGGCTGTAAATGGGCTGAGGTGGGTGGCTGGGGATGAAGGAGGCACGGCCAAGGGTCCGTGCCTAAACGTCCTAGACCCTCCATCTTCCTACCTTCATTTCGGGTTTTTTAAAGCATGCCTGGGTCTTAATTTTATTTTTTACTTTGCATTTTATCTTTAAAAGGAGACCAGCTCGCTGAATTCTGATTTATTTCAACCGCCTGCTGGACTTTAGCTGTTCTCTTTCTTTTTCCCTTTGATTTATGCTGCTGTTCTAAATAACTTTCGCTTTCCGTATGAAAACATGCTGTGCTTGTGGATGGTGAAATGCTTTCATTTGATTTACGTTAATTGTCATGGCCCCATCAGAGCCTGGGTCCAAGGAGGAGGATGAGACGGAGCTAGGGCCGACGGAGGAAGATGGCACTGCATCTCTGGCCCTGTAGAAACGACCGGAGGAGCAGGACGAGGCAGTCCTGGGTCCCTCGGGCCTGGGAAGGGTCACCAGCAAAGAAGAGAGGGCACAGGACAACCAAGCAAGGGGGTAGGAGAGGGCAGGCAGCGGAGCAGAGCAGCGATGGAGCTCTGGCGACGAGCAATTACCTCTCCCCCCGATCCCCAAGCACCGAGAATGGAGAGGAGGCGGGATCAGCGCAGGACGACCCAACGACTCGGGAGGAGGGCGCCCCACCCCTCTTCACAAGGCTCACCTGGGGAATGAGATTTAAAGAGACGCCGTTGGGAGGGGTGCTTGTCGGGAACAATTGTTGCCTTTTTCCAGTCTCACGTGCTGTTACCGACATCTGGATACTTTGCCGTGCCTTGCCCTGTTTGCCCTGCTTGCCTTGCTTGCCTGGCCTGGCTATGTGTGAGTTTGCAGCAACACAGTTCTATTCCAGGTTGTGCTGCAGTCCCAGTGAACTCTTCCTGTGACAAGGACTCCTTGGGACCAAGTTCCCTGAACTGTGGCTGCTCTCAGAACTGTGCTGCTCCTCTGGACTAATAGCAGCCAGGAACTATTGGAGGTGCGTGTTTAGAGCTTTGCTCCTGGACTTGCAGTGAACAGTGGGACTTTTGGGGGAAAGTTGGAGCAATAAAAGGGAGTTAAGCCTTCATTCTGACTGTGTTGCTTCTGTGCCCAGCCCCGGGTCATCACACTTTGTTCCCAACCAGCCAAACCAACTTGTTTCCCCTCACCGCGCTTGGAGAGCACGCAACCACTGTTGCTGGAGAAACTGGAGCAGCTTCACGTGGACAATGTGCATTTATCTCGGCAAGTTGCCCTCCTCTCTGTGCAGCTCACGTAGCTGCAAGCTGCCCGGCCATGTCGCAAATGCCCTGTAGCTGTTCCAGACAAGTTCGATGGCTCGCTGGCTCAATTCCCGATGTTTTTTGGGCAGTGCCAGCTGTACATGAGCCTCTGGCCCGAGGATTTCCCCACTGACCGGGACAAGGTGGGGTTTTTGATTAGCCTTTTCACAGGGTCAGTGGCTCGCTGGACGACTCCCCTGCTAACCCAGCCCAACCCGTTGCTGGACTATGCCGGATTTTGCCGTCAGCTACGGGCCATGTTTGAGGATCCTGTCAAGACCCAGATGGTGAACCAGCGTCTGAGAGAGTTGCGGTAGGGGCGAGGACCACTCACGGATTACATTAGTGAAGCCAGGACCTTCAATAGAACGAGGCCGCTCTAATGGACCAGTTCCAGGAAGGCCTCTCCTCAGAACTTGCTGGATGAGCTGGCATGCACAGATTGCCCCCCCCCCACACTTCAAGACCTCATGCACTTATGCCTATGCATTGATCTGCAGCTGCAGCAGAGATGGGCGCGACAACGGACAAAGGCCTCGCTCGCACCTGCCAAGACACCGGAAGAGCCTATGCAGTTGGGGGCCACCTGACCACGCCTGACCCAGGCCGAGAAAGACCGACGGCGCTGGGAAGGCCTTTGCTTGTATTGCAGTGGGCAGGGTCATATAGCGACCACGTGGCCCACAAAGGCAACGAAACCGGCGGCGGGATCAGTGGCGGGAAATGGGCAGGGCCAGGTCTAGAGGGCTCTGTAGGCCAGGCTCACTTGGATGTGGATCTCCCCCAGCCTCCACGGCCAACCCCTTTGCAGCACCTCGTTCTCATGGTGATTGTGTCCTTGCCGGGTCAGGAAGACGAAGTTCAGGCCATGGTAGACTCGGGGCCATGGCCATTTTATGGATTCGGACTTTGCCACGCATTGGGCCATTCCACAGGAGCCAGTAACTCCGCCGGTATTGGTGGAGACAATCGATAGTCAGCCACTGCGGTCAGGACTGGTGGTCGCGTCGACGAGACCCCTTCGCATGCATATTGGAGCGCATGTGGAGGAGTTGGCGTTTTACGTGGCTGCAGCGCCACACTTCCCGTTGGTGCTTGGGTTGGAGTGGTTGCAGGCCCATGATCGGCAGGTCATTTGGTCATCTGGAGTGGTGCGGTTCACCAGCCCAAAGTGTGCTGCTCATCATCTGCATACCTACACAGGGGGTGTGGCAGAGGAGCCAGACTTGGACTTACCAGCAGAGTTGGTGGATTACGCCGATGTGTTCGGTGAGAAGGAGGTGGATCAGTTGCCTCCGCACTGACCCTATGACTGCCCAATCGAGCTCGTGCCTGATGCCAAGTTGCCGGTTGGCCAGATTTACTTGCTTTCAGAACCGGAGTTGGCAGCCTTGCGGGATTTCATTGGTAAGAATCTCCGGAAGGGGTTCATCTGGCCTTTGACCTCCCCATTAGCTGTGCTATTGGTTTTTCTTAGGAGGACTGGGGGTGATTGGGGAATGGATTGATTACTCTTAATTGCAAATCACTTTTATCTGGACTTTGTTGGGAAGATAGACTGATTGTGGAGATTGAATGAATTATATTTAACTAGACAACTGATAAGAAATGGTGTCAGGAAACAAATGTGGATATTTGATCCAGGGTAAATTACTCTTAACTTTGGGATAGATGAGATGCTGTAGTAAATTTTCTACAAGTTGATTACAATAACATTTTGTTAACAGAGGGTTTTTAAACTCTAATCTTGTCCTTTTCATTATTATTGTTCTTCCTGTTAACTATTTTGTCATTAATATAGCATATAGATGACAGGTCAATAGTTTGCAAATAGATTTACTAGTTTTAAAAAAATTGGGGAGAGGCCTGTTTTGCAAGGGGTGGGAACTAGTATTGTAGTAATGTATTAATCATATTCAACCAGGGGGGATAATATGTGTATATGTGTTGGGTTCTTTTTTCTTTTTTTTAATACACTTTTATTAATGTCTTGTATGAGTTGTCCTAGACCCTTTGGAGAAGTATTTAAAAAAAGCAATTCACCTTATAGATCAATTATGTTCTAAAGATGTTATGAAAGAACAAATTATTCAAGTAATTGGAAGAAAGATGAATAATCCAGAGATGAAATTAGGTGTAGAAAGTTACCAAACCACTGAGGCTATTCCACAAGTATTTGACAACACAAAGGATTTAATTGCAATTTTGGAATACAAAACTGACAGCAAAAATGCCTATTATAATGATGGTTTAAACACAAGTCTTCCAGCGCAATTGAAAGAAGAGTTCCAAGTAAATCTGTAATCCTCAAGAGAACAATTTGAAACTTTTTCTTTATGGATACTAACAAGGTTGAGAATCTCCTGAGAAAAAGAGATGTTTATACTTATTTGATAGACATTCCAGAGAAGAAAAAAGCCTTTATTGTATGTGGACAAGCTGGATGAAGTGACTTAAACTTAATGAGCTAATTGGAGTTAGGATAGATTTTTACCGGTCTGATATATGTAATTGAAAGTTTGAATGTATGGTTTTGTGTTTATAAAGTGGGTTTGAATTTTTTTTTCTTTTTCTTATATATAATGCTTGAGTAATTCCTAAAGTTTGTAAAATATTATGGAAAGTGAATCAGAAAGTATGTATGTATGTTAAGAGGAAGTTAAAAATTATGTATTAGAATTTATTGACTTTAGAAATTTTTTAAAGAAAAGTTTAGAGTTTCAAAATGAATATTAAAATTTTTCCCTTTGTAGAAAGTTAGCACCCACCCCTCTCCTAGAAGAATGAAATTTTGAGAAATATTTAAAAAGGCAGAATATTATATTCCCCTAAAGGAGAAACAGGTTTCTAAAGACAGAAACCCACCTTTCTTAATCGCCCCTACAAAGTAAGCTAAGACCCCCGCCCCCTGGGAGTCTGACAGCCAATAGGATACTTGCCCTTGCCACAGGAACAGGAAGCTCAAGTTCAAAGCCCAAGAGAGGGTATAAATAACACTCACTCTCCACTCCATATGTTCAGCTGCCCAGGACCTAAAACCCATGTGGTCCTGTTCACCATTAAACCATCCTTCCAAGCAGCCTCCATGTTTACAGCGTCTTTCTCCCCACTTGGAACTGAACCCAGATGGACATTTCTTCCAACACCTTTAAGGTTCAAGAATTTGAATGAGTATAGTGAACTTTGTTAATATAAATGATGATAGTTTACAAAGAGTAATAAGTTAAATAAATACAACAATAGCAATATATCAGAGTTTGTTGCAAAAATCAAAACCAGAAGCACACACAGATGACTGATTCAGCTGGATTCAATAACTTCTTTATAAACATAGTAATATATACATACAATACCACAGGTAGATTATTTCTTCAAGTAAACACACGCAGGAGTTAGTTTCATTTCAGCAGAGAGTACAGAGAGCAGAGAGGACGAGTGGAACACTGAGCCATGCCCAGCCTTAAGCTTAAGTTTTCAGTTTCGATTCTCTGCACAGACTCAGATGTGGTTAGCACCCATTGGCTGACTTAGTTGCTAAGCCTATTCATTGGCTAACCTTGTTAACATGGCTCTCCCAGTCATGAATATTCTAACACAATAGCACTTAGACTTAGACTTCTATACCGCTTCACAGTGCTTTACAGCCCTCTCTAAGCGGTTTACAGAGTCAGCATATTGCCCCCAACAATCTGGGTCCTCATTTTTACCGACCTCCGAAGGATGGAAGGCTGAGTCAACCTTGAGCCTGGTGAGATTCGATCTGCCAAACTGCTGGCAGCCGGTGATCAGCAGACGTAGCCTGCAGTACTGGTTAAGATCATGGTGTAAATTGTTTTAAACAAACAGGTTTTATTTGGTCCTGTTTCTACTGGGATATTGCTTCTGGTTTTTATGCCCGATATAGAAAAAAAATGAAATTTAGAATTTTAGTTTGAAGATTTAATAATTGTGTAAGTTACTGTATATAATTAGCTTGTAATAATTATAAGTAATGTAAAAAGTCAAGGTTATAATTGTATCAGTATTTTACTGTGTTGGAAAGAATTGAAAGTCAACCTTTAGTTTTTTTCTTTCTTTCCACTAAATCTTGCACCTCCCCACTTTTTTCTTAATTTTATTTTCTATTATATTTTATGTTATAATAAACTTCAATAAAATACTTTAAAAATGAAGCAAACCCTACTCTAAAAATAGTATTCTCATATACAGTTATTTAGGAATACATTCTAGGATTCCTAAATTCCTTAGAAATTGGGCTGAGTACTTGCTTAACAACTTGCAATTGTCAGTTAATGACATCAACCCGGACTGTCAGGATTGCAGTCGCTAAGCGATGCAGTCACATGATGTCTTGCTTTACGATGGTATTGCTTAGCAATGGAAATTCCAGTCCCAATTGTGGTCATAAGTTGAGGACTACCTGTATACTTGAAAACCAAGTTTAGAATATGCAGTAAAAGTGTTAATAACTTAGGCAACTTCTTTAAGTTGTTGCTGCCATGTAAAAATTACAACCAATTTATATTTTAATCTGAAAAGAATATACACCCAGGCTTAGCTGCATGTTAATAAACTGCAAATGGATTATAAAAATCATATTTCTCAAAAATAAGTGCTCACTGAATATTTACTATTACTAGCATAAGTGTAAATTTGGTCTATTCCATAAACAGATATTGTATCTTCTGATTTACCTTTAATATCATAGTTGGTATAAAATTAAAAACTATAGCTAGATACTTGTAGTTTACAAAAAAAATCCATAAAAGTGTTTTTAATACTAAGGATCTTTTGTTGCAGAGATAATTTATTGCCAACTTATCCCTTATTCCAGATACAACTTCCTATCAAGATTGTAAACATAATTAAATCTTACTCTGAATTCCATAGTATTTTAAACTGTACTTTGAAATTTTGCCCAGCTACGTTAAAACACATTTAAATATCAATTTCAGAGTTACTTACTCTTTAGAAATACAGCAGGTTTCCATTTTTCTGGATCAAAGCTTCTTGCTTTACAATACTGTATTCCACATTAACTGGGTTTCAGAGAATTCCCATTAGAAATGAACAAAAAAGCATTATGAAGTAAAGAAGCTATGGAATCCAAACATTTAAGAAAACCACATTTCCTAATGCTTCTCCAGTTCAACAAGATAAATATCAGGGGTGAAATTCAGCAGGTTCTGACAGGTTCTGGAGAACCGGTAGCAGAAATTTTGAGTAGTTTGGAGAACTGGCAAATACCACCTCTGGCTGGCCCCAGAGTGGGGTGGGAATGGAGATTTTGCAATATCCTTCCCCCAGGAGTGGGGAGGGAATGGGGATTTTGCAGTATCCTTCCCCTGGAGTGGGGTGGGAATGGAGATTTTGCAGCATCCTTCCCCTGGAGTGGGGTGGGAATGGAGATTTTGCAGTATCCTTCCCCTGCCACGCCCACCAAGCCACGCCCACAGAACCGGTAGGGAAAAATTTTGAATTTCACCCCTGATAAATATGTTTTCACTTTTTTTCAAATAGCACACATATGAAACCCAGTAGTAAAAAGTTCATGTCCACTGCAGTTGTCAAGGAAGTAACTTACACCAAGGTGAATCCAGATGCAATAGGTTTGCTTAAGACAGCTGTAGACCCAGCATAAATAAATTTAGCAACCATGAGGAGGAGCTCCATGTACATCCTAAAATGCATGTTGAGCTCCTCAAGAGACTTCTGATTGGTCCTAAATCCTTTTTGCCTGGAGTAATTCTACTAACATGTATGACCATCAAGTAGGGCTTCTTTCTACTACTACCACTTTTTTACATATCAGGGAAGCTGTCTGAACTACCTTAGAAAACATTTATGGTTGATCGCAAAGTCAGCCAGATGTTTATACTGGATTTGGCATTTTTATGCACCTATTGAGTCCTTCCCAAGGACCTGGGATAGTGTTGTGGCCTGTCGGCCACCGGCCCCTCCAGCAGCCGAATCAGATGAAGAGGAGGGGTGGGAGTCAAGGTCAGCATCAAGGCAACCTGAGAGCTCCGAGGGGGGAGAGGGAATGGAGCTGGCAGAGAGAGAGACAGAGGCGGAGCCTGGGCTGTCCATCAGCCTTCAGATGGAGAGTCAACAGCCCCCAAGTCTGGAGGTGGCTGATGAGGAAGAGGAGGAACAGCTGGGTCCAGTGACTGATGCGCGGATGCGCAGAAGGCAGAGGAGAGGAGAGCAATGGTAATCCGTGGGGCGATCCTTGGGAAGGAAGAGCTACCGCTGCTAGCAAAGCCCCACCCTAGCTTTGGGGATAAAAAGCAGGGGGTGGAGATGAATAGATGTGGCAGACAACTATTCATCTCCCTGCCGGACAGACTTGTTAGCCTGCGGCGAGAGAGAAACTTTTTGCCGGGGCTGCTGGCACTCCTAATAAAGGAATCTTTGAGTTAACTTCAGAGGGTTTGTCATGTTTGGGGAGCTGGGTCAGAACAGATAGGCAGATGTTGTGTGATGGTGTTAAAGGTATCATTACAGGATTAGATGACAAAGATGGTGGATGTGAGCTGATGCCTGGTACGGAGCTCCGGATGGCATCCCCGAGCATGTTGGTAGCATGCAGGGAACCCCTTGCCCTTGACTAGCACTGCTATGCTTGTTGAGTCTCTCTTTGGCCCCAGACCAGGGGTGGGTTCCAACTTACCTCGCTGCTGGTTTGCTCCCTCCCACGCGGCGTGGGCGCGCACGCACTTCGCACACACACGCATGCGCAGTAACAAACACCCCCCCCAAAAAAACAAAGCTGAAAAAAAGATGGCGACCGCATGCACAGTGCCAGAAGTCGGCTTCTGCGCATGCTCAGAAGGAAAAAAAAATAAAAAAAAATTCAAAAAAATAAATTAAAAAAAATTCAAAAAAAAGATGGCGGCCCCCACAGACCGGCACCGACCGATCCAGTTCAATGATGTCATCGTGACATCACCAGCGGGTCGCTACCGGTTCAGGCGAACCGGTCCGAACCGGGAGGAACCCACCCCTACCCCAGACCCTTACTTGAGCCCCTGCCTAAATTCCCTGGCCAACTTGGGGAAGTGGCAGCAGTGTCTGCCTCAGCAGTGATGGTGGCAGTGAGGACCCAGCGGCAAGGAGATGGAGGTGGACTGGAGTCAAGGATGGAACCAAAGCCAGTGCTGGAGAAAGGGCCAAGGCCACAGAGCCTGAGACTGAACCTATGACCGTGGCTGGAGTGGTGGCTTGCTCCAGAGGCGGGGAGTGAAGCCCCATGGTTGAGACTGAGGCCAAAAACAGTGGCATTTGCTGCTGGGGCATGGAGCCCCATGTGTGAGATTGAGAGTGGCGGCAATGACAGAGATTAGAAGTTAGCAGCAGAGATTGGGTGGTGCCACAAGGGGTGAGGGCGGCCTGCAATGCTGCAGTGCTGGCAACAGAGCCTGAAGACTGACCCGTCAAACGCAGAGAGCTAGAACTGGAGGCTGGTGACCGGGGCTTCTGTGACAACAGCAGTGGAGGCTGAGGGCTGGCATCCTGGGAGTGGGACGCAGAGCTGGTGGTGCATGACTGCAGCCAGAGCACTGTGGCCCCTGGGAGAGACGCTGGAGACCTGAAACCAGACCTGGAGACCTGGAGAGGTTGATTGAAGCCATGGCTGACATCCAGTGGCCCATGTAAGGGGACTGGGAAAGACTTTGGGGGTAGCATGGCTGCCCGACGTGCAGTGGACAGGCTAGCAGTGGTTATGCTGGAGGACGACTAAGGGCCCTGAAGCATTTGAGAGTGTTCTCTGAGGCTGGGAGACTGGGAGAGGCTAGTGTGCCAGAGGTGGATGCTTGTGACCCACCACCCAGAATGAATTGGGTAAGTCTGCCCTCCCCATGACTGGCCAGTGAGAGGGACCAGCTTAGGAGGGAAGACATTGTGTGCGTGGTGGTGGGGGAGTGGAGATATGGGAACCCTGTTGGTGCTGAGAGCTGGAGCTAAAGTGCCGTGGGGACTCCCATTCTCACCATCTACCCAGGTGTTGTAGCCTGTCGGCTGCCAGCCCCTCCAGCAGCCAAATCAGATGAGGAGGTGGCATGGGAGTCAGGGCCAGCATCAAGGCAATCTGAGAGCTCCGAGGGGGAAGAGGGAATGGAGCTGTCAGAGATAGAGACAGAGGCGGAGCCTGGGCTGTCCATCAGCCCTCAGATAGAGAGTCAACAGCTCCCAGGTCTGGAGGAGGCTGATGAGGAAGAGGAGGAACAGCTGGGTCCAGTGCCTGATGCGCGGATACGCAGAAGGCACAGGAGAGCAGTGGAAATCTATGGGACGGTCTTTGGGATGGAAGAGCCACCACTGCTAGCAAAGCCCCACCCTAACTCTGGGGATAAAAGGCAGGGGGTGGAGATGAATAGGTGTGGCAGACAACTATTCATCTCCCTGTCGGTCTGCCACTGATAGCGTGCACTTCCGAATCTTGTCTGGAAATTATCAGAATTCTTCTTGGAATCTGCAGTGCCTTCTGAGCGTGTGTGTCTCTGCTGCTGGAAGAAAGCGAGCGCACCTTCCAGGACTTCCTTTGCAAGTGTGGGAAGAGAGAGAGTGAGACTCTTGGTGTGTTGGGCCAGTTCAGGGGGAAAGGGAGCGAGCGTCACTTTCCACAGGACTTAGAGACTTCGTAGCCTGCTGTGAGAGAGCGGCTGCTGGCGCTCCTAATGAAGGGAACGTTTCGTTAACTACAAAGGGTTTGTTGTGTTTGGGAGCTGGGTCAGAACACCAGGGTGCCTGAGGGAGTGAATGATAGTGGGTGGAGGGGGATGGCAGAGCCCGTTGCTTTGAGAGTGAGGTCAGGGTGGGAGTGAGAAGGTCACCTTGGGACAGAAAAACACATAAAGGTGGTGATGGGCATGGGTTAGCATGGGAGCCAGAGGGCAGGCCATTACAGGGAAAGACGCCCCTGATGTTTAGTACCAGTGGTGTGTTTCATCCCCCTGAGCTCACTCTCAGCCCCTGGACAGCATACCCTTAGACAGCATATACCTTAGCTACTGTAATTCTGGAACCAAGTCATAAGTACCTTTTGGGGGGGGGGGATCCATTGTAATTTCAAATGGTCCCTAAGCAACCGGTCATTAAGCAAGGACTACTTGTATGTAGCTCACAATCAGAGAACTATCCCAAGTCCCTGGGTTAGATGGTAAGCTAAATGAAAGGTCTGGACTCACCCAGGCACTGCTTTGTGAGAGGCTTCCACTGCATTATGGATGTCTTTCACGTTCCCATCAGCCACAAGGGCCACTGCTTTGCCCGCATGATCAAGGATGGCTCAGGAACTCAAGGAATCTGCCCTCTTACTGAGCACCACCATAGTACAGCTTGTAGGTTTGGTCCATGGGAAGGAAAGAAGGAAGGAAGGAAGGAAGGAAGGAAGGAAGGAAGGAAGGAAGGAAGGAAGGAAGGAAGGAAGGAAGGAAGGAAGGAAGGAAGGAAGGAAGGAAGGAAGGAAGGAAGGAAGGAAGG
>QLTV01002840.1:0-21342 GCA_003457575.1 Thermophis baileyi
GGGGCTAAACCACCTAGTAAAAACGGTATGTACTTCTTACTACTATTATATCTTCTAATGTCAAAACTTTCTATGTTTTGAATTTTAATGCTTATTTACCCAAGGCAGCATGACTAGTAACAATTGAATATAGGCGCTGCAATCCAAAACTTATGGGCACCAGGTTGCTTACCAATACATCAATGCAACTGGGTGATCCTATTAACTAATATAGCTGTAACTAGGGACTGTTTCATATAAAAGGCTTTAGTATTAATTAATCAGGCCAAAGGGACATGTTAATATTCACATATTTTCCTAACTTATATGAAAATTAAACTGATAAGGTAATGTTTATTTACTTGGAAGCAAACTTTAATGTGTTCCATAAACTTCCAAGTAAACAAAGCTAGTGCTTGCTGAATAAAAATAATCACTTTTATATATGGTTGTACACATATATTTAAAATTTAGTGAAATTTCAGTGAAATTTGCTTCCAAGATTTTATGTACATGATAGCATATGCTTTTTAAATTTTTGAATCTAGTATTCCATACATTTCTTTTCACCACACACATTTATTCAAGCATAAATTGTATGCACAAACTGATCAAGCCACTCTTTTCTTTCTGCGCAGCTAATAGTGTGTGCTTGGTAGCACAGGAATGTGTCACAGTAATGCAGAGAGCTGTAATGATGTCAGCTTGTTATTTACTTTCCAAATCTGAATGACTGAGCAAGAGGAAAGGAGAACCAATCAGCCACAATGTGACCCTGCAGGCAGAAAAAACACAGCACTCTCACCAGTAAGCGATTGGGGGATGGGAGGCACATGTAACCAGGGTAATGTTGCATCATGTATTTGCACTGCTTTTTGCACAGCTTCCTTTTTCTTTTTTTGTAAAATGACTGTTGTAATTCAGAAAGCTCTGCCAGCCTAGAGAAAAATATGAAAAGGAGGATTAATTCAAGACAAAGAACATCGAGATCTATCTGTCAGGGCTAAGTGTAATAATACCTATTCCGCTGAATAACAGTTATGGAGATAGCGTAAGTCTATATTTAAATACATTATAATTATATCATGGCAGCACTGGTTTTCATAAAGTATATAGGGTATATAAATATTATGGGTTGTCCCCCCCTTTTTTTATTACTGAGTTTCCAAATATAAAATACTGAATTTGCAAAAGCATTGTATTCTGATGTCCCTTAGTAGGTTACATTTTATTTGACACAAAATTACTTCTTGACTTTTAGAAACCATGTAAATAAAAGTATAAGATTCTTCATATAAATTTAGCTGCTTAAAAAAACAGCCTTAATGTTATACCTCTACACATACACATTATCAAATAGTGTATTACATTATTCTCTTATTAAAAGGAGTGTGAAAAGAAGATTGATAAGTAACACTGGTCCATAGGAGATTGTGTAAACATAGATTTTACTACCCTTTGACCCATTTTTTCTGACTCCACAGGATTAAGAATTCATTTGAACAGTAGAAGGCTGATGGGGTGGGCAAGAATTCCTTTTTGGTGGAACGAAACATTTCAATTACCCCTAAAAGTGACTAAGGAGTTATTTCAGGACACTGCAATTGGAAGAGAAATTCATTTGATGGTCGGAGTAGGTGTTGATGTTTTTATTCGTTGCAAATCATAAAGGCAGAACTGCTGATAAACCCACCCCACCCCCTCTCTCCGGGCTTCTTCCTTGAAGATCAATATGCTGATTTCCACCAGCAGCCCCGGAGACCACTTAGTCAGCCGGGTTCTGCCAGCCTTTGCCTGCTGCTTCGTTCTCTCGTAGAGAGTTGCAGCAGGGAGAGGCTGGCCCTGGACTTCCACATGCACTTCGCTCTCCGAGCACATTAACTTGCTCACGAAGTCATAAGCGTGAGCAGCAGCAGCAGCAGCACCACCACCACCTGACCGCCATTCTGCACCCCGAAACTTTCCGTTTTCCTGCCCGCCACTCTCTCGGACTTCCTTTTGATCCCCTCCGCCACCGGAGTGGATGTGGTGGTAGTGGTGGAGGTAGAGAAGGAGGAGGAAGGGCGGGAGTGGGGGGGAGAGAAGAGCTACGAGGGCTGTTCGAGATTTACAATCTGCTTCACGATCTCGGGACCTCAGGGTTGAAAAGAAGAGTTCCACCATGGACTGCCAGTGAAAGGAACTTGGCTTACTCGGGGCTTTGGCAGAAGTTGAGACTTTCCTCGGGGGCTTCCTGGAGGGCGAGCCGGGCCTTTCTACACGCGGAGGGAGGTGAGTTTTTCCGGCCGGCCTTTTGGGGACTCCCTAAGAGAAATTGACAAACGCGGGTCGGCAGCGCCGAGAACGCCTCGGGAGGGCCATGTTTTCCAGCGCGATTTCAACTTCCTTCTGTTCCCCGGCCGTAATGGATGGGCGGTTGATTATTGTTTATATGGGTGGACGTTTGCGCCTCACGTTTCGGTGGCCTTCGAGCTGGGTTGGCCCTCGGATTCCCCCGCTCCCCCTACTTTCCCAGCAGGATGGGCTGCGTTTTCTTGTGGCAACCCTCCCCCCCGCCCCCCCAAGGCTTTGAAATGGGCCGGAACAACTCTTCGGGCCTTGCGTTGATTGAAAGGAGCGCCTTGGGGGGGTGGGGTTGCCGATTGCCCTCCCGGACCCCTAATTCGATCGCAGGGACCTCAGGTTGATATTTATTTAGTTTCGTCTGGTTTAAGCAGTATCGCTGCAGAGTGGGGGAAGGGAGCTTCCGTGATTTTTTGGCCGTTTGCCTTGGCTAAGGCTGAGGGGGGAGGACTGCGGCCAAGGGGGCTGCTGAACTTGGACCCGGGGGAGGCGGGGTGCCTTTTAAACCGAAATAAGGGGTGGGGGAGGGGACGTGAGCGCGGAAAATGGTGTCGCGGTTGTGTAACCCCAGCGTGGGGGAAGGGAGCCCCTGAATCAAGCCTGTCGCTGAGGCCGTTCCTGAAGTCTTCCCGGGGTGGTGTGGCCAATAAGCCCTTGGGGGCTTCCTAGTGAAGGGCAACGTTTTAGAAAAGCGCTCGCCTGCTTTTCCGACTGCAGCCTTAAGACCTGTTGCATGCTAAAAGTTCAGAAAGACGGAGAGCCCTCTTTATGGGGACCTCATTGGTTCACTCCTGCAAATGACTTCCGCACGTTGGCTTTGTCTTCTTTCTCTTCCGTTTTCTCCTCCCATGTTTTGTTTTGTCCCAGTGTCATTGTAGTCAGCCTATTTTAATTTAGGTTGGGTAGGGGGGGAATACACGTTATACTTGCTTCTATGAACCCTTGGCCTACTTATTGACATGGCGGGTGACTCATAGAAACAAGAAGAATCACCTATCCTCCACTTTCTGCCAAGCTTTTCTTGAGCTTATAGCTCTAAAGCTGCATCAGGTAGCCCTTAAATAGTTTAACGTATGTATGCACATGTGTGATCTAGAAAGTGGATTTGCGGGGTATATTGTCATAGACTTAATTGTACATAAGCTTTATAAAGAAGTTTTTTAAAAAATTTCAGATGGCTTATGAAATGAAATACTGTCTGATGAGAAAGGTCCAGTATGGAAGTTTTAGTTCAATACTTTTCATGATTGTTTTCCCCCAAAGGAATAATAAAAGTAACAGGTTGTCAGAGCTCTTTCTGTACTGGATTCAGTATTACAGCTTTTTACTTTGATTACTTATTAGTTGATTTTAAACAAGATCTTTTCACAGAGTAAAGACAAAGTTAATGCAATAAACCTTTCTTGCTATATCTCTCTGCAAGGTAGATGTATTTCTTTTTTAGGCCAGATGTAAATAATTAATGTAGTGTCACATTTTTCAAAATTGATTTATAATTCCAACTTTTTGTCAACCCACATGGTATGAGGCCAGGAATATAATTAGAGTTTGCTTATTTTGTTACTTTTTCCAAAACAGCAAGTCTACTTCAGGTTTGTTTACATGTTTGGTGATTCCCAATGGCTTTCTAGGCTCAGCTGCTTGCAGATTATTTTGGGTCACTGCTACTCCTTGATGTGGATGACTGATCAAACTTCATCTAGTCAAACTATCATCATACTGTTTACATAGGCTAATATCTTGAAGAAGCAATACTTTAATTCATTTTAACTTTGAAGTTGTATGAATAAGGAGCTGACATGTTGCTGCAAGCAGTTTATAGCTGATAAAGAATTTCCAATCTTTTCAAAATACTACGGTATTAAGTAAATACTTAAAATTAAACAGTATCATAATTACGTTGCTTAACTTCCAACATAACTCTTATTCAGATAAATATATCCTTCTATAAAGGATATAAATCACTTCCCACAGAATGTCCAAAGCAGTAGGAGTATTCTAACAAAAACAGAGAAGTTTTGTCTCCATTAAAAAGCAACTCAGTATATTATAGCTTAATGTTTTCAAAAATTTCTTCTGAGAAAATGGACTGTTGTCTGTGAAAACCTGTGTATACTCTTATGCATTTATAGTCTTTTAGGTGACACAGATTATTATTAAACCAGTGAATAAGTTCCAGTCAATTTGTTTTCAAGTGAACATTTCAAGTATGTGAATTGGATGCATTATCTCAAGTTATACTGTGTGTTGGTGTGTGTGATACTTTTTGCTGAGTGGTAATTCTGATAAGTTGCTGAGTGATTCTGTAAGATTGAAATAAGTCTTAATTGAATATTTACAGTGCTGAATCGTTTTTGGCTGTGTACAGTATTGTGGTAATTTTATACAAAATAGTATTTATTTAAATAATTTGGAGAATGAACTTTACCATAACAATAAATTACTGCTCTATCTTCAAAACTACTTGTCTATTTTCAGAAAGTAACTGAATATATGTATATGCAATATTGTTACAAAAATCTGAAATGCCTTTATCAATATGGAAGAAAGACTATTACTATCTTTTATGTTTTATTTAAATGAGACAGTCATTCTTTGTTGCATTTTTGTAGGGGAAGTGGTAGAACTTGGCGTTGGCAGCTAGACTGCCACCTGTTCAGTTTAACACTGATGTTAATAAGGAAGGCTATTTTTATAAAAGAAGTATGGCTATCTGCACTTCATTTAGGATTTGGATCCATTTTTATTCATATGATTCTTGTATTTATTTAATATCAAATATTGTAATAGACATGCAACAAATTGCCAACTGAATATGCAGCAAATTGCAAATTGAATGTAGAATATTTAATAAAATGCTTATATGGTTACATGGTTTCATTTTTGTGAACAGAACATTTAAATCTGTGGGAGACTTCCAATCCAGCATAACTTTTCTTGTAGTGGAGCAGAGAAAAGTTGAAGTGTTGATGCAAGGGGTTCCTCTCTAAAAAAAGGAATGTGCCCAGAATATTGTGGGACACTGTTAAAAGCATGGAAAATGACACCAGAGGCTTCAGAATAAAATCAAGAACCATACTATAGAAATTAAGAGTCCTAATCCACCCTTAGACATGGAAACTGACTAGCTGATATTGGGCAAGTCACTCTACCTCAGTCCAACCTCTCAAATGGTTGTTTTTGTGGAGAAAATAGGAGGATTATATACCGTATTTTTTGGAGTATAAGACGCACCTTTTTACCCCCAAAAAGAGGGTGAAAACTTGGGTGCGTCTTATACACCGAATGTAGCCCCACCCACCCTTTGGCCTCTGCCTCCCAGCAATTTACCTCCTTGCAGCAAACAAAACAGAGCCTGTTAAGCCAAGCAACTATTATCAGCTTCCAGACCCTCAGCTGATTGAGGCTGCAGGTGGGCCAGGTGCTAAAACTGAAAGTGAAACTAAAGCAGCAAGGAGGCAAATTGTTGGGAGGTAGAGGCAGAGGCAGAATTCTATTTTCTTGTGCTAATCAGACTGCTGAAACTGGATGCAAGGAGGTAAGTCAATAACTATAAATGTCTATAGAATGTTCAAATTATTAGACTTATTTTTTAAGGACTTATTATTGTTCTAGACAACTTAACAAAATGAAGCAGCTTTTTAAAATAAATGCTTGATCTGAAGAGGCCCAGTGCTATTGTATCTTCTTTTAAATAGCAGAGAATAATGTATACTTCCAGAAAGCCACATCAATTTTAACAGCATCAGTACAAGTATAGTCTGACATGTTTGGAGCAGATCTATTTAAATAATTGGGAGGAGTTCGTGTGACTACATTTAAGAAAACTTTCTGGCATTAATATACTGCCATAATGTACATTTCTCTAATTCTTTGCTATTTCTATGGGTCAGGCACACATGCACAGAAATACACAGCAAACAATGTATATCATCTGTACTGTTTGCTGTTTGCTGTTTGCTGTGAGGCAAATTGCTGGGAGGCAGATTATTTTTTCTTGTTTTCCACCTCCAAAACTAAGGTGCATCTTATACTCTGAAAAATACAGTATGTCACCTTGAGTTGAACAAAAAAAATGTGGTATACATATTAAAAATAAATACAACAAAATAAAAATGGTTTCCCTAACTCCTGAATAGAGCATCTTGAATAAACTCTGCTTGGTACATGCCCTTCCAGGAAATACGACATTTTGGATCCAAACTGTTACAATTAACAGTTACAATAGGGCTGACCGGGATCTAGAAAAACATAATTTGTGTATCTCAATTTTTCTTCATATTGCATTATTTATTACTCTTAGAATAGGGTTGGAAAATATTCCCAGTTTTCTTGAACTACTTTGTTTCAGTAACAAAAAATCTAGGAGCACTTGTCCCTACCCAGCCAGTACTGAGATTTGTTTATATATAAAAAGAGCATTTGATAAATACATGATAAACAAAATCATCCAGATTCTACAACTGAACTCTCTTAAGGCTACCTTCATTCTGATTGAGATAGTAAAAACAGATTTTACCTGACATGTTACATGAAAGCTGGCTTAGTATCCAATTAGCTTCTGAGAAAATTCTATGCTCTAATTTGTAACATCTAAACTGCTTTTCAGTAACAATAAAACTATTTTAGACAGCTCGTTGAATGCATTTAATTGTGTTCCATCTGTGGATTGATGGAAAGTCAGTAGACATAATTTTTTGAGGTTCTGATATTATGGAACAGAGGAATAAAACTTTGGGTTTTGGACTAACAATTTGGTTTTTCCTGATGATTAAACTAAAAAAGAGATGATTGGGGTTTTTTACATCTAGTACTAATGTTATCTCTAATGACTAATGTCATTCTGTACTTGGATGCCTTCATTATTCATCTTCTTTACATGATTAAATTTAATAATACATTATAGTTCAATAGTGGTAGTTGAACAGTAATTAATCAATTTGGCAATGGGTCATTCCATGTCAAGTGGTCTGGGGGTCACTGCTCGAAAATAATGCGGCTCGAAAAAAAAGGTTAAAGTTTGGCTTTTTATATCTCTGGAAAGAAAGGTATGATAAACATGAAACTTTGTGCGTAATAACTTAACAACACAAGGTTTTCAAATATAAAATTTCATTCTCCTACTTTCCAATAGGTTACAAATTGAGTGTAAAGTTGACGTTTTTGTAAAAACGCCAAAAATAGGGTATTTTCAGCCCGCTTTTACAAAAAAAGACCTGGAAACTCTGTTAAATCATTCTCAGTAGAAAGAGCATGTTTCAACCCCCCTAAAAAAGTAGGGTTGGTTTTTCATCGCTGACGTATAAAGCCCTAAAAATAGGGACAAAGTTGAGGATGTTGCTATGGCAATGTCATGTACGTCAACATGCATTATTTTATATTGTGCCATTGTCATTTCATTTATACTGGAGTTAAAGTGTGTAATTCATTTCTTGCATGCTATATGAATCTGTTAGTTTACTAGCAGTGCTTCTATACTAATGACCGGTTAAATGTGCTGTAAGTACTTTAGTGACGCCACACGTTAGCATGTTGCGGCTATAGGATTCTGAACTGTGCAGGTGTAGTTGTCATATTTCTGTTATAACATTAGAACCTTATATAACTTCTGTGTTTCAGATTTTGCAGTAATACACTTTATATTATTGCAAATTTCCATAATATGCGAAATGAATGTCAACGAGTCAACTGGCAATCCTACTTTGCCCAAATGTGTTGTTGGAGAAAAATTGTCATCAACTTGCCACCATGTTCATTTTATTCTAATGAAATTGGGCTGCATTATGTGCAGTTTGTCTGCCGAAGAAAAAATACTCATTACTCTGCGATCGGAGGTTGAGCTCACAGAGGATGACCAAATCTGCTTGCATCACAAAGCGATGTATCTGAAAAAGTACAACATAAAGCAAAAGTCATGCTGCAACCCATTTGACAAACCAAATCATGTAGCTAAACATGGGCTGTTGAAAGTCGATCTAGCCATATCTAATGATTTAACAAAAGTGGCGAAAACAAATGTGAAGCCGGGTCAAAAGATTTGTTCCAAGTGTAAAGCCAAATACGTTTCCATGGTCCAAAGCACGGCAGACTCTTTGTCGTCGGATAATTACGATATGGACATTTTGGACACTGTTAATCAACGTTTGACCGATTTAGGGATTTCTCCATTAAATATTCAGAAGTTGAGCAGTAGGGATAGAATAAGAGAGTTGGAAGGGACCTTGGAGGTCTTCTAGTCCAACCCCCTGCTTAGGCAGGAAACCCTACACCACTTCAGACAAATGGTTATCCAACATCTTAAAAACTTCCAGTGTTGGAGCATTCACAACTTCTGGAGGCAAGTTGTTCCATTGATTAATTGTTCTAACTGTCAGGAAATTTCTCCTTCGTTCTAAAACTGGCTATGTGAAAGGAAAAATTGACCGTGTGCAGAAAGTGATAGCAGACAAAATAACGTTAGCCGTTGGAGTAGCAGCTGAAGATATTGGGCAAACTAGCAAGTCTGCTGCTAAGGAATGCCAGTCATGCCAGGATTACGCTGACCTAATCGAAGACATGAAAACGAAAATTAAAATATCCGATAGATCAATGAAAGTTCAATTATTGACTTTGGCCCCAAAGAGTTGGTCGATACCGGTGACAGCAAAAATGTTTGGCGTTTCAGAACGTATGGTTAAAACAGCAAGAAAAATAAAGAAAAAGAGAGGCATTTGTGCACTACCAGATGCAAAAGTTGGCAAACCGCTGCCAAAGGAAATCGCCAACAGAATTCGAGATTTCTACAAGGATGACGAATTTAACAGGATGTGCCCCGGCAAAATGGATTGTGTTTCTGTTCGGCTTGATGGCGTCAAGGTTCACAAACAAAAGTGGTTGCTACTGTGCAATCTGAAAGAACTGTATGTGGCATATCGAAAAAAAATATGGTGCTGAAATTGGTGTCTCTAACTTCTGTGAACTCAGACCAAAGTGGTGTGTCACCGTACAGTTCCCAGAAGCGACTCTAAAGAACGTGGTGCGTAAATTCAATAATAAATAAGTGATTGTTGGAATTTGGCAGTTCATACGAACAGTGAGAGCCATATAAGATACCCACTTTAGGCTTGGGAACCTAGGATAAGCTGCCCAATTGTTGGCTTGGGAACCGGACAGATACCCACACAAGGCTTTGGAACCTCGAGGAAGAAACCAAACTGCAGGCTTGGGACCCTGAACCAAGAAACCCACCCGTGGCTGGTATTGCATGGCTATCGGGCATGCCCCCTATGGCGATGGGGTTGCTGGTTCAAGTGCCTGAACTGGTAGTGACAATGTCACCATGGACCAACGCAATATAATAGTAGTAATGATGTCTATATAAAACAAACAAGACGAAAAAATAATAGAATGCATGTGACGTTGCCATAGCAACGTCCTCAACTTTGTCCCTATTTTTAGGGCTTTATAAGTCAGCGATGAAAAACCAACCCTACTTTTTTAGGGGGTTTGAAACATGCTCTTTCTACTGAGAATGATTTAACAGAGTTTCCAGAAGGTCTTTTTTTGTAAAAGCGGGCTGAAAATACCCTATTTTTGGTGTTTTACAAAAAAACGTCAACTTTACACTCAATTTGTAACCTATTGGAAAGCAGTAGGAGAATGAAATTTTATATTCGATAACCTTGTGTTGCTAAGTTATTATGTACAAAGGTTCATGTTTATCATACCTTTCCTTCCAGAGATATAAAAAGCCAAACTTCAACCTTTTTTTCGAGCCGCAATATTTTCGGCCAATTTTGTTCCAAATTATCTAGATGGAAATTGCTTGTGAGAATGTTTTTATTATTTTGTATAATAGAGCACAAAAACTTGTGCAAGATGGCCAAGTTTTGTTTCTCTCAACAAAATATTGCCGGAGATATTATGTCTCAAAGTTGCTGGAACCTCAGAGTCATACTGTAGAAGGCTGTGGTATGGGGTCAAACAAATGCCTATATTTCCGCAGGTATTGCATCGGCACATGAAACGCTTTACCAATGTTCATTGGGGACATGTGTGCATGTTCACACAAAATTTCATCGAAATCCGTGATAGTCGAGCGGGGCACTTTTCTGAAATCAGACCACTTGACTTGGAATGACCCCAATGATACCCTGACCTGACCTGAAAAATGTTATCAGTCTGTATAAAACAGCATTACTGGCCAACTTCTATTTTTAAAGCAAATTTGTGTGATTCAATTTAGTCTTCTGAGTAAAAAGTCGCTGGAGAAACTATGTTTAATTTTCATTGGCAAATCACCTGGGAAATATTTTTTTTCCTACTTCCCAGGTTTTGGCCAATCTCTAGAGTAGAGATGTGTAATTATGGTCCCTTTACAACCTGTGGACTTCAACTCTTAGAATTCCTGAGCATGGCTGTCTCAGGAATTCTGGGAGTTGAAGTCCACAGGTCGTAAAGGGGCTATAGTTGCCCACTCCTGCTCTACAGAATGTTCTTTAATTAGGTATTTTTCTCCTTTGCTCTGTACATAGGAGTCATTATTTTTAATATGAAGGGGGCAAAAACTGTCTTCCATGGCTATTGGAAATCATCCTTGCTGTCTGTAAGACATTTATTTTGTTGGACTAATATTCCTGAAATTCTGTCACCTTTATTTGCATTCTGCACTCAAAAGCCCGATTGGGCTTATTATCAGGGGATATATGTATATGTATATGTATATGTATATGTATATGTATATGTTTTTTCTGTCGAATCACTTGGTATACCCAAATATGGGAGGGAGCATACTGCTTCCTTTCGCCTTTCGGACCCCCCGATCCAGGGGCCATCCAGGCAGTTGCTTACACGACAGACCATTATTTTCTATGTGTAAAAATGTGTCATATATATGTATATGTATATGTGTATGTGTATGTATGTATGTATGTATACACACACACACACACACTGTATATATATATATATATATACAGTGTATGTGTGTGTATGTGTGTGGCTAGTTGATGAGAGCTAAATAGCTTGAAATAGATCTATACTAGTCTCCCTTTATTTATTTATTTATCAGTAAAAATATGTAACACATAGAAACGGACTGTCGTTGTAAGCAACTGCCTGGATGGCCCCTGGAGGGGCCGAAAGGCAAAAAGGAAGCAGTATGCTCCCTCCCATATTTGGGTATACCAGGTGATTTAACAGAGGAAAAAAAACACACATATATATATCCTTGTCCCTGGAACAAGCTGATAGGCAGGAGATCCTGTGGCTCAGAGGTTCACACACACACACACACACACACACACACACTTATACCAATCACTCTTAAGCCAACTTACCTCATAGAATTGTTGTGGGTAAAATAGGAGGAGGAAGGTATGTTGGATATGTTCGCCATCTTGAGTTGGCGAAGTCTACCAAGATTCTTTTAAACTTGTGGGACTGTTTATGAAAATATTCCTTAATCAGTTATTGCCATGATTGTTTTCCTACAAAATGGATAGGATTTTTTGGGTGCTTGATCCCATTCCATATTGGCTACTTTGAATTTTTATTACTATTTTGACATAAGCTCTAGTTATGTTCATGTGTTATTTGAGATATGGGAGAGTGGAAATCTCCCTCAAATTCTTGTGAGAAGCTTAATCCCCCCCCCAAATGTTTTATCATTAGGCAAGATTGAAGTTTGTAAAAACTATTTTTGAACTGCTAAATTAAGCATCTCCCCCCTCACTATTTTTACTCTAAAGGAAATACTGGCCTCTTTGCTATAAGAACTCAGTTCCCATGGGTGTAATTTATAGGTTTCTAACAAATGGCCTATTTGGACAACTTGATTGAACTAGGACTAAAACAGCAAAGGAACAAGCATTGTCTTAAGATAATAGTAGTCTAGTTCACAAATTCAAGATATGCTATCTTAATTTCTTGATTGCTGACCAGAATATAGACTCACTGAGTATTGATATGTTAAAAATGCCCTTGTTCTATTTTATAGAATTGAGTAATATATGTGTTGAGAGCCTGTTTGATGCAGTGATTAATGCATCAGGTAATAAACCGAGAGAGTGTGAATTCTAGTCATGCCTTAGGCTGGGTGACCTTGGCCTAATAATCTTTTCTCAACGCTACAAAGGAGGCAATGGTAAACCACTTCAGAAAAACCTTGCCAAGAAAACTGAAGGGACCTGTCAGGCAGTCTCCAAGAATCCAAGAATGATTGAATGAAAGAAAAAAAAAGTGTTATAAGTAAAATATCCTTAGCATTTTCCTCCAGCCTCTCCACACTTGTTTGTAAACTTTGTAGATATATCTTGTTTGTAGGTATAGGAAATTCTCAGAAATAAAATTTCATAGCTCTTCCTCTTCCCCATAAATGCATTGTTACTCAAAGCCTTTCTCCCCGTTAGGAAGAGGAAGATGAAGAAGATAAGGGTTCTGGGGCAGAGTATTGGGAATCCTGTGGAAGTTGTTTATCCCTCACCTTTTGTCCCTTTCACCATTATTTGTTCTCTCTCTCTTTCTCTCACACACACAGACACAGACTCACACACAGAGCCAGGGAGAAAGAAAAAGTTGAACAATTTTTTTTTAACTTCTTTGCATGTATTTAAGTTTCAAAGATGGAATATTTGGGAGGGGCATTCTGTGACAAAGTATATTTCATGTTGTTTTTTTCATAAATTAAAATACAGGTATCATTATATGTTTCCAAACTGTAGCTTAATTATTACTCAAATGGGGCATTTTTTTTTACCTCTGCCTGAGTACCAGCATTTCCATAAAATCAATTTAAGGGTGCCAAAGAAACTGAATCTTGTTGATTGATTAAAAAAACAACTTGATCTTGATAAACAGATTATTGTATTTTAATTTCCCCATGTTGATTAGCATTAATTTTCTTGGGAAAAAGTGTAGTTATTTTAAGGCTATTTTATACCCCAATCATACTAGCTGCATAAAGCATGCATGTTTTTTGGGCTGGCAGCTTATGAACAGTTCTAAGCAGTTTTTTTGATCCAGGAGGAAACAAAACAAATCACAATATATTTTTATTACTGGTTTGTAGTCTGGTTTACAGTGTGGCCTTATCAGCAATTCATTAATCTTGCCCACAGAATTATTCTCTGCGTACAGTGGAGAGAACTGTAGTATAGTTCAACATTAAAAACCCAAACTTTTACAGATCAGTGTTTGGGAAATGAATAATTTCTTTCTTTGACAGTACTGAGTAAAGGGAGCTATTGTGATACTTTTATTAATTCATGTACAACTCTTATGTAAGATTCACGCTTGGAAAAAGTGCTGTAATAAATTCATGCTGATTTTCACATTCAAGTAGCCTACAGTACACAGATTCAAAAGTTCTGCCAAAAACAATAAGCTTCATAGAGTATGCTTAAATGTAAACAGTGGGTTTTGTTTTTGAGCATAGAAACATGTCCTTAATTGTTAATAGTAAATATGTACTAATTACATAAACAATTTGGCAGCTTTTTCTTCTTTTTTTTCACAATGTCTTCTACTTGACTTTAAGGATGATTCTTAGTCATTCCTAGTGTGTAGTTACTAGTGACTTCTAGCATGTGGTCTTGACTTGTCTACTACCAAGAGTTGAGATACAAACATCAATATGCCAAGCCATGCCCAAAGTTTATCTAACCTAATTTCAGTGAGCACATTCTTGGCAGAGTGTGCACAGTAGGTTGGAAAGAACACCACCACCTTTCATAGTATAAATTTACCAATGGGTCACATATACATACTCCACCAAATTAGTGGTGTAGATGACACTTATAAAGGCCAAGTTTTGAGTTACTGTTGTGAGTGATGGGTTTCTTCATAAAGGTGTACGAATTACCTATTGTGGTCAGACCAGTGGGCCATTTTTTAATTTATATATTTGTTAATTAAAAGTTTTACAATGATCCTGAAAAGTAACACAAACTAATAAAAAGTACATTCAAAAAAGAAAGGAAAAAAGTGCAGAAAGGAGGAATAAAAAGAAATAGAAACGTCAGATTTTCTTTACAGCAAATATAAGTACAAATACAAAGTTATCTCTGAACTTCAATTACAAAAATGTTATTTTTTCTATTATCCAATTTTTTCTAATCATCAAAACCACAAATTATAAATACGTTTTGTTCCATTTTATACAAAAAGTCTATAATGGGTTTCCAATCAACCATCGATATAGACATTATTTTTTTCTCTAATCAGATAAATTAATTTAGCCATCTCTGCAACTACCATCATTTTCACCAACTATTCTTCTAAATTGGGTTATGTCGATCCTCCGGTGAGCCAGTAAGGCAATTCCCAGTAGACTGTCTTAACCTGGAAGACAAAAGACATGCAAAGAATTTATTTTATCTTTCACTTGACTTTTATGTTATGAGATTGTCTGAGATATTGGCTCTTAATCTTCCTTGGGGCTTCATCAAATACATTGTTACTCCTTGAACCTGGATCTTCATTTTGTATGCTTTTTTCTCAATGACTGTGATGCTTGTTGACTAGAAGTGATGGGTAGTATAAGCAATAGCAGTACTGCTAATTTATTCATGGTAATATAATTTATGTGTAAATAAACACATTTTTGAATAGTAGATCTGGGTGTATTTTTGTATATTTGGTTTGAGCAGGAGAAATGGAAATCTTTAGTCCTTCTCTTTTGTCTATACACAGAATGTGTTCCATTACATTAAAGTAAATTTATTTTGACAAATGAAACAGTTCAACTGTTCTGATCAATCCAGCCCTAAAGAATGGGAGGTATATAATAACAAGCCAGTGCGACTGCGAACTTCATATTTGGATTTGATTGCAGTTAATTATAAGGGTGACACAGAAATATGATTTGCATTTTCTTGTATTTATATCTTTTCTTCTACTTTCTAATTTGTGGTCTTAATACTGTTCTGTATTTTATATTTTGTTTTCTGGTGTTGCCTAATGGCTAATCAACAAAGTTATATCTAACAGCTAGCAAAACTATCCAGTTGGCCTGGAAAATAGGAAATTTGATCCAAATTTTTAAACAAATGTTGACTTGATATATACCTGTAAAGCAGATAGTGAAAAAAAGAGAACCTGTTAGACTATATTAGGTGCTGTTTTCCTTAATGATCACTTAATATTATAGCAAGCCCACAGGCAAAGGCCAAGTTTTGATAGAGTGGGTGTGAGGATTAGATTTTAACAAATCTGATTGGGCAACAAGTCAGGCAGTGCAATTAAGGCAGTCTGGCTAATACATTTGTCTGGAGTAAGGAAGGTAATGTGTATGGTTTTCTTACGTTTTTAAAGTCAAATACTTATCCTGGTCAGCATAGCCAGTGGTATAATATTATTGCACTTATGGTAAAATGTCTGTCACAGTGTGTATAGCCAGGCATAGCACATCTGTTTTAAAAAAGGGTAGATGGTATTACCACCCACCCACCTATCCTATTGCTATGGTTTTTTTTAAATCATTGTTTATTATTGATTTTTTTTCTGACAAAATGAATGTACTTCTAACAGAAGAATTGGATTTGTGGAGATTTTTTTAAAAAATAACTTAAAAACCAGGCAGGATAGCAAGCCTATCTCATGCAAGTGCCTATGGACACGTTGATCGTTATCTACAGTATATAATACTTAAAATGACTCTTTCAATTGACAATTACTTTGACTGTAAATGATCACTTGGATTCTACTTTAAAAAGAAAAGTTCAAAGAATAACAGATAACAGATGCAAAAGCAGGACAGAACTTATATTTAATAGTAATAAGAGATTATCTAATACTTATACCTTACAAAAGTGACCTGTATATAAAGACTTTGTTTTTATTATCACAGAAAGTTACTGGTTTAATTGGTTACATCCAGAGGATTGTTGAACCTGTAGTTAATATTTAAATAGTGCCCATTGTCTCATCTTGTTTACATAATCTTTAAAATATGATTATGGATAAGGATGGAGATGTAAATGCTACAAAGCCAATTTCCCATTAAAAATAGTCTTATTTCTATCAAGGAAATATAATTTCCTTTATCTTCTTAGCTATCTTTTTATATGGCAACATCAGAGATTATAATTAGAATATTTGTATTTAAGATACATTTAATATTCTGAATCTGAAGATATTATATTCTGCATATGGGGCAAAACTCACTTAACAACTGTCTCACTTAGCAACAGAAATTTTGGGCTCAATTATGGTCATAAGTCGATGGCTACCTGTACATGATAGGTTTATGATAGTTTAAAAAGTTCATTCACTTGGTGTTGCCATGGTTTAGCCAAAGCCTGTCTTTCTCCATCCACATAGGAATGAACCTTTATAGCATCACTTGGCATAGAGTGGGATAGGATGGAGATGAAGGGTTAGATATCCTCTGACCCTGTTCCAATAAAAGACCTTGCCCAACCATTTAATTCAGATGGTTTAAAATGAGTCAAGAATCTCTGTCTGTCTAGGCCCACACCTATCTGTTCCCTCTGCTGTCTCATCATCAACTGGAAATGTCCTTAGAGAAAGATGGAAAACCAGCATCCTACTGTTACACATCAAAGCTGTCCAGAGGGATACTATCTACTATCTATTTCCATCCCAATCCTGCCACAGATCACCTATAAGTAATCAATGCTATTTTTAAGTAATTTCTTCAGTAATCAAGATTTATCTACTAGCGTGATGAACTTTTATAAATGGCTTTTCTGTACGTTCTGTACGTATGTTTGATCAGGAGTTCTAAAATATGTGGGGCTATAAAATAACATCTGCTTACAAAGTCCTATTCACAAAATATTTTGTGACTAATTGTACTTATTTACCTTACATAATTGTTCTACTGATAGGATGGAACAAATTGGTCAATGTGATATAGAGAATTTATTTGAAACTTATTTCAGAGGGTGGAGATTGACAACAAATTTAACTCAAATATTCACCAGTACATTGTCATGATAGAAAAAGTAGATTTAGCTTATTAAAACTTACCTTCCACTTTATTCATTTAAACAATTTATATAGCATTTCAAGTTAAAACAGCAGTTAAAACCAAAAACAGCAATACAGATGTACAAAAATGAAAACACTATAATAATAATAATGTAACATATACTTGAGATCTAAAAATTATCCCATTTCTTGTGCTGGTTAATAACTGTAGTAAAGTTCAGTTATCCCACTTCCAATCAATAAAGGCTAGAATTAATCAGATCAACCAGAGAGCCAGTTTGGTCTAGTGGTTAAGACCAGGGTGAAAAAAAATCAGATTTTTTTAATTTAAATTGGATTTTTTTTATTTAAATCGGATTGTTTTTTATTTTTATCAAATTTATTTTAATAAAATGCTTTTGGAGTAAAAATCTATCTAAAGATAGTTTTCTATTTAAGATACATAAATAATTTAGTTTATTCAGCATGAAATGGAGCTTAGTTATGTAGCATGAGGCTGTATATTCTGCAACATTGGGACTGTCGGTAAGTCAACAGTGGGTCAGAGGAGTAGCAGAGATGACAGTTGCTCTTTAAAAATTATGATTTAAATGAAGTTGATTTAAACCAAGCCTTTTTACTAGTGATTTAAATCATGATTTAAACCATGATTTAAATCGACTTGATTTAAATCAAATCCACCCTGGTTAAGACACCAGGCTAGAAAGTGGGAGATCATGAGTTCATGTCTCACCTTAGCCATAAAAGCCAGCTTGGACCAGTTACAAAACCCCTGTGATGCAGTGATTAGAATGCAGTATGGCAGGCAAACTCTGCCCACAGCCTGGAGTTCGATCCTCACTGGTTCAAAGTTGACTCAGCCTTCCAGTCTTCCGAGGTTTGTAAAATGAGGACCTAGATTGTTGGGGGCAATATGCTGACATTGTAAACCACCCAGGGATTGCTGTAAATCACTGTGGGGCAGTATATAAGTCTAGTGCATTGCTATTGCTACTCTCTGCCCAACTCACCTCACAGGGTTGTTGTGGAAAAAATAGAAGGAGGAAGGTGTGTTGGATATGTTTGAGTTATTTGTAAAAATAATAAAGATAGGATATAAATAAATAAACCAGCTGAGCTTGTGGCCCAAATTCCTGAAAGAGCATCCAGGTCCTCAATACCATAACAAAAGGTCAGCAGGGTCAGGGCCATCTGGATTTCTAGGAGGTAAGGCTATTCCACAGGGTAAGAACTGTAACAGGGAAGGCTTCACTCCTCAATTCCACAAGATCACACTGCCCAGTAGAGGGGCCTCAAAGCATGCCAACTCTGTTTATTCTGGTGCAGCAAACAGAGATAATTAGAGACAGGTGGTCCTGCAAATAACCTTATTCCCTGCCATGTATGGTTTAACCAGCATGTTGAACTGTACCCGTAAATCCACTGAAAGCCAGTGCAACTCATTGAGCAGTGTTTTTCTTTGATCAGATCATGGAATATCCAAAATTGCTCATGTTGCTGCACTCTAAGCTGCAGTTTTCAAATGCTTTCATATAGAAGACATTACAGTAATCCAACATCTCAACATCCACATACTTGTTGGATTATGCTGAAATCTGCTTTTCACATACAGCCTTCTGTATTCCAACTCCAGCGAAAGAACCTTGATGGCATCAATTGGGTGGCCTAGGACAGACATTTAATTGGGCATGATCAGTATATTGATGATACTGTATTCTGATTTGATGGATTACCCCCCACACACACACAGACAGAGCAGCCTGTGGGCATTAAATAGGAGCAGGAAGTGTGGGTCCTGAGAAACCCAACAAAGAAGGGCTTGTACTTGATCACTTCATACCAATACTAGCAAAACAGGCAGAAAAAGGTCATGGAGCTGATCCATAATTCCATGATTAATGGAATGGAAAGTTTCTAGAAGATAATGAAAGCCAGGATGGCTATATACCACCATCCAGTACTTGTCAAAAGTCATCAACAAGATCAGTGCCATCACAGTGTTATAACAAGGTCTGGATCCTGACTGAAAAAGATAGTTGCTTCCTTCGGAATTGGGGCCTTTTGTAGCTTCAAGCCAAAGACCTCCAAGGTCCCTTCCAGCTCTATTCTGATTAAAGATGGAAACTGGGAAAAAGCTGTCTAATTCTGTTGGGTCAATCAATAGCCTCTTGAGGAGAAGGCAGATATCCACCTCTTTTAAAGAAGTTGGCACTATCCCCTCCTTCAAAGAAGCATTAGCCACAGCATGGGACCAGCCAGCCAGCCAGCCACATCTTCAAGGAGTTCTTAACTACCAGGAAGGACATTGATCAGAAATATAAGCATCCAAGATCATAGCTTAAAGATTTCCACTTCAACTTACTATTCACTTTGTCAGAACTAAGAAGTTCAAACTCTTCCAAGATATTTGGACATTATTATGTTTCAACCACCTCCATAGGACCTATCCAGCCAGAGTCCAACTTTGAGTGAATGTGAGCAACTCTATCTAACATGTATCTAAAATAACATTGACTCCTGTAGGTTTTATCTGAGTCCACCTACTCATGTCTAACACAGGAGTCTCTAGCTCCAATTGTGAGTTAGGCTATAGATGACCAGAGTCAGGACCATGGTTAAACTTCTAAACTGTCTCTGAGTTTGCATCAGGAACAGCAGCATAATTGAGTGGCATACAAGTTTAATAAATCATCACCATACGCCTGGGGAATTCCACTGCTAACCTTCTCACAGTTTGGAGCAACTCAAGTAGAGAAGTTGATGTGTACCATAAAAGAATGGTACCCCAGCACAATCCCTTCTGATTCATACAGCCCAACTTCACTAACAGGCCTACACAAGCAGATATCTATGGAGCAGCACTTCTGAAAATGACGGGTTTCTTGGATAACTATGGCTATATCTTCATGTAAACTCACGATTGATACCACACAAAAAACCTTGTAGGGAACATCTCCAAAAGGGAAGCAGCAGAGAAGGGGCGTTGGTCTTACCTGATACGCCTCTTCTCATCAGGTGGAGTCTTCATTCATGCTGGGTAGTCCTCGTCCATTCAGTGTGAGGACCGAGTCTGTTCTTCCTCTTTTTTTTGCTGGGTCCGCCCACTTGGCCCCCCAGTTTAGGCGAGGTCGAAGACACAGACTCGATGTGGCTACCATAGGAACCGTAAAAGCTATATGGTTCTCCCTTCCTTATACCGCCCGACAAGGGGGCGGATGTTTGTTAGAAAAAAAAAAAAAAAAAGGTAACCTTTTAAAGAAACATGCGTTAAATTACAAAGGAAAGCCAGATTTTAACTCCCTTTAAAGTGAAGAAAACTCAATTCTCTGTCTTTTTTTTTTTTTTTTTTATTTGTTTTTGCNAAGAAAAACCAAAAAATAACTCCCTTTAAAGTGAAGAAAACTCAATTCTCTGTCTTTTTTTTTTTTTTTTAAACTTGGTTTGTCCACGAGAGGTAAGTCTTCATGAGTTTCTAAGGGGAGGGGCTGAATGAAGACTCCACCTGATGAGAAGAGGCGTATCAGGTAAGACCAACGACCCTTCTCCATAGTGGGTGGAGTCTTCATTCATGCTGGGACGTACCAAAGCCCTCAGTCCCCCCCGGGTGGGATCATGTGAGACTTTATTGTTGAGGCTCCTCGTGGACTCTCTGAAGAACCCTTCGTCCGAAGGCTGCGTCAGCCGACGCAAACTTGTCGATCTTGTAATGTCTGATGAATTGTGTTGGTGATGACCAAGTGGCCGCCCGGCAAACCTCTGCTAGGGGGGCCTGGGACGCCCAGGCCGCTGAAACCGCTGCACTCCGCGTGGAATGTGCTGGGATTCCCGACGGTCGAGGTAGTGCCGGGAACTCATATGCTTTTGCTATTGTCCCCCGGATCCAGCGTCCAATAGTAGTAGAAGACACTTTCTTTCCTAATGAGTGTGGTAGGAAAGCCACTAACAAAGCCTCCGTTTTGCGGAATTGTTTAGTTCTGTCTATGTATATGTCCAATGCTCGCCGAACGTCCAAGGTGTGCCATAGTCTCTCTGACGGATGAGACGGATTGGTGCAAAAGGAAGGCAGAATTAACTCCTGAGTACGATGAA
>QLTV01002840.1:22183-37943 GCA_003457575.1 Thermophis baileyi
GGGAAAACAAAAATATACCTGCTGTTCTCTTCAGGCCAACTCAATATTACAAACAAACAAAAAATTAAAATTGGTCCCCTTAGATTTAGGTTAAGAAGGGAAAGAAAGAGAGAGAGAGAGGAAAAGAGAAAGAAATTCCTTGCAAAGGGGAAGAGAATTTCCCCCCCCCAAGGGTTCCGACTCACGCTCTCTTTCTCCGATGAAGCAGATTCAGGAAGGGAGTTAGGTAGCCACAAGTGTCCTCTATGAGGACCGAGCCTAAACTGGGGGGCCAAGTGGGCGGACCCAGCAAAAAAAAGAGGAAGAACAGACTCGGTCCTCACACTGAATGGACGAGGACTACCCAGCATGTTCCTTGCAAAGGAAAGGAGCATTCCCCCCCCCCCCCAAGTTTTCTGACTCACGCTCTCTTTCTCCGATGAAGCAGATTCAGGAAGGGAGTTAGGTAGCCACAAGTGTCCTCTCTGAGGACCGAGCCTAAACTGGGGGGCCAAGTGGGCGGACCCAGCAAAAAAAAGAGGAAGAACAGACTCGGTCCTCACACTGAATGGACGAGGACTACCCAGCATGAATGAAGACTCCACCCAAGATGGAGAAGCACAGTCTTGTTGTCACATGTAAAGAAAGATTTCCCCCCCTAAGTTCCATTTCAGTAGAGAGCGAAACTATAGATGCTAGCAATAGATAGGAGGCTGCCATCATCTGTCTTTAGAGAAACTCTAAAGTAAGCCTGGTGAATAAAACTTAAAAACTCATTTAACATACGTTGGAATACTCTATTGTGATCTTTGCTACTCAAGAGCATACGTTAGTCTGGTTCACTGCTATTGTGTAATCCAATTAGTTTTTATTGACCGGAAAAAACCTTAATAGGTTTCATTTATGTATTTTGGGTTTATAAGTGTTCTAAAATCCACACAAACTTTCCAGAATAACAAAGATGTTATTAATGTGATGTTACTTTGGATACTTTGAGATAATATTAGGATATAATTAAGTTATTATTCAGAAGTCATGGCAATAATGGTTCCAAGTCTGTCCAATGGTACATTAAACTTACGCTGCAATTTTGCTGAATTATTTGTTCTTTTTTTTATGGGAAGAATAATGTTACAATTGAGTATGTTTTAATAAAATAAATTATAAAGTATGTGCTCTTCAGTCAGATAATTTCTTTAAGCAAGAATTATCTTTATTTTTAGAGTGAAAAATACATTTTTCATAGACTTTTATTTGAGAGTACAAGTTTTGTTTTATACAAAACAATTTTAAAGATGGGCACATGACAGCATTGGTATCATTTAGTTGCAGTTTTTTTTAAAAAACTAAATTGGATAAATTAACGAAGAAGAAAATAAGACTAATTAAATTCTTAACTTTGTAGTAAGCTAAAGAATTGCATGTGTAGTCTGGGTGAAGAATAGTGATTATTTTCTGAATGGAGCTTAATGCTTAAATCAGCAAAAATATTAAACTTTAATTTTGAATCTATAGCCAAAACACTAAAAAGAGTAAAAATAATATATTGAGTTTGTGCAGGAATACAAATTTCTGAAAATTTGAAACAATGAAAATTAGGAATCATATTTTATAGCCAGATTGCTGTTGTTTTACATTTTAACTTATCATTTCATTTGTGATATTCCAACTCTGGTTCACTTTATTTCCATATTTAACCAATGTATGCAATATTTAAAATGAAAATATTATTTTTTCTAGTTTTCAGGCAAAATCCCTGCCATTTTCAGGGTTTTTTTTCTTCCAATTTTCATCTTCCCCCCACCCCTTATTTTGGTTTAGGAGAAATGTGTATGAAGCTGATTTGAGAACATTAGTTGGCAAAAAGTTTTGGTTTAAGCCTTGGTAATGAACTTATGTTACTTGAACCCATGGGAGTCATCTGAAAATCATTACCATTTGTTTTCTGTCCAACCATTAGAGATGCGAAGAGAAAACAAGCTTGAACTAGTTTTCTTTCAGGTTTTACCCCATGAACCTGTTCCTTATCAATTAAGTTCCTTTCTTTTCACTGTACAGTGTCTGACAAAAAGAAAGAATCTGTGCAGGAAAGATTATGGAGCTTATTTGGCTCACATCCAGATAAATCTGAGACCAAGAGAGGACATCTTTCTATTTATCATTTCTCTATATCAGGAAAAAGAAAGTCACTGAATTATTTGCTCTTCTAAATTACTTAGATCTCTTGAAATTTTCAGTATTCATGAGATTTTTTTTCTATAATTTTGATTTTTTAAAAATAAAAAGTTACAAGTTAAATAGAAAAATACAATTTAAAAAAGCTCAAGAAAGAAAAAGAGTAAAAGTGTGGAAAAATAGAGGGGAAAATGTAAGAAAGATAGAAAAAGAATGACTTCTGGCTTTTTTAGATACAGATATAGATTTTAAAAATACATAAAAGTATTTATGTAAGATTAACATTTGTCTACATTATTTCCAAAGTCCCATATAAAGCTAATAATCAAATACCAAAATCAACTTTTGAATTGCTAGATGGTGAGATGGGCAGGATATAAATTTTATAAATAAATACTGGTATTTTCAGTTTTTAACAAAAGAACCAAAGAAAAATACAATTTGTCTTTTCATTCATCTCTCCATCTCTGCCAATTTCAATAGCTCCACCTCCACTCTTCCACTGTAGGTTCTACCTTTGAGAATATAAAATTTTTGTATTATTATCATATAATACATAATCAATACATTTGATAGGTATTCCTTTGATTTCTTTATCAAAGTCATTAATAGAAGTGTTAACACAAGGGCTGAACCTTATTTATTTACTTATTTATTTATACATACAATTTAAAGGCTTTCCTACTTCTACTGACTCTGGGTAGCTTACAGTTAAAATATTTTTAAAATAAAAAAGACTCCCCTCCTCAAAATAATAATAATGAGCAGCCAAAACTCAATTTGTAACCCTCTCCCCTTTTTCAACAGGGATTCAATCTGCTCCAAAGCCTGGGAGAATAGTCAGGTCTTACTAGCTTCATGAATGTCAACCAGGATGGAAACTATCTGAACATCATCTGACTTGATAACTCATTCCAGTTTGTTAAAAGAATCACTAGTGAGCACGCTTTGAGAACTGTTTTCAAGTCAGCTATAGATTTTGTTAATTATCATACTATTAAGTGCATGCCAATCAGAAAGTCATGGGTACTATATTCTTTGCTGAGTTACATGTACTGCATTCTCACAATCTATTATGTAAGTTACCTAATCAAAACATGAGATAGAGGTAATCAGGAAAGTTGTTATACCATATTAACAGAGGTGGTATTCAGCCGGTTTGCACCGGTTCAGGCGAACCGGTAGGGGAAATTTGACCTGGTTCGCCAAACCAGTAACGACTTCTGGCTGGCCCCAGTCACTGCTTTCCCCACCCGCCCGCCCACTTGATGCTCGCCCCTTCCGGGCGCTCACCCTGCCCACCCCCTATATATGTTGCCTTCACCACGCAGCCCAGCTAATCGCCTCGCCAGTCGCCTCGCCGACGCCTGCTCAGCTCAGCTCACCAAAGGTAAGCAATGCATGCCGCCCGCTCGCCCTTTGCCTTGGGTCGGGGGCTGGGGCCCCAGGGACGCACCATTCCCCGAGGCCCCAGAGCCGCCGCCCACCTCGGCCGGGTCGGGGAATGCACCATTCCCCGGCTCTGGCCTTGCCCTGGAGCTGCTGCCCGCTTACCGCCCCCCTCGGCTGGGTTGGGGAATGCGCCATTCCCCAGCTCCGGCCTTGCCCTGGAGCCACCGCCTGCTTGCTGCCCACTCCCTTCGCCAGTTGCACATGTTGCCCCGTTTCCCCTCCTTCACAGGCCCCGGCCCTAACCCTGCTTCCTCCCCTAAGACCGCCTCTTTCTTCGGGCTTACCTTCCTCCCACGGCGGCTGGTGGCAGAGGGGAAGGCAAGCTCTCTTTTTCAGTGCAACTGCGAGAAGCCTCCCAGCCGCCTCCTCTTTGCCAGCCGCTTCCCAATGGTGGCTGGCTGGAGGCCACCAAAAACTACCAGAGGTCTCGAACGTGCCAAAAAAGCTGCTGCCGTGCCATCGCCGCCCTGTTCTTCACGTCATCCGTGCCCACGCATCCCATTGCCTGCTGCTCCAGACCGGCGCAGCAGGCAATGGGGTGTGTGTGTGCGGCCAGCAAGAAGAAAAGAAGAACAGGGCGGCAACGGCACGGCAGCAGCTTTTTCGGCGCATTCGAGACCTCCGGTAGTTTTCGATGGTCTTCAGCCAGCCGCCGCTGCCAGGAAGCAGCTGGCAAAGAGGCGGCAGCTGGGTGGCTTCTCGCAGTTGCACCGAAAAAGAGAGCTTGCCTTCCGGACCAGCCATCGCAGGAGGAAGTTAAGCCCAAAGAAAGAGATGGTCTTGGGGGAGGAAGTGTGGCTAGGGCCAGGGCCTGTGACTGTGAAGGAGGGGAAACGAGGTGACGTGTGCGACTGGCGAAGGGAGAGCGGGCGGCATGCAGGAGGAGGCCTTTGACAGATTATTCCAGGCCTGGACAGAAAATAAGTAGAAAGAAAGGCTGCAATAGCTGTAAGTTCAAAAATTTTTCCTACCGGGTTAAACTGTTAAATAGTTTTCAAAAGTATACTATAATGTATGGTCATAGTCTCAAATAATAGTACGAAGTTCAGATTTCACTACGTACTCACTATTTACAGAATTTGGAAATAAAGATAACTAAAAGTAGGCATGTTGTTTTGTAATATATTTCCTTTACATTTCCTTTTTTAATATTAAAAAAAAACATGTCAAGTGCCCACTAACTACTCACCATTTACAGTATTTAGAAATAAAGATAACTAAAAGTAGGCATTTTGTTCTGTAATATGTTTCTTTTACATTTCCTTTTTTAATATTTAAAAAATATAAGTCGGGTGAAAACAGAAAACCTGCTGATGTATCTGTGAACACCAATTTGTTCATCCCTGGCTTTCAGAAGTTTTAAATAATAGAAATACAATGAGATAATTGTCTACTGCAGATCCTTAGTGCTATAAGATGAAAGTCATTATTAATTTCAAATATGAATAAAAGACGGAAGAGCCAGTTCTAGATATATGTTTTTAGAGGTTCTCAAAAGGATTGACTGCTCCAGTGGCAGATTTCTCAACTCCAGAAGTAGACTAGGTACTATGGGAAAAAAGTGACTTCCATATTATTCATGACATATTTTCTGTCACTCTTGCCATGCACATCACCCAGTAGCCTTGGCCATGCCTGATCTCAGTAAACCCCAGGACACAAAACAAAGAATCACTTAAGCTTTTCTGTCCATATTGACACATTGACAAAGATCCCTTCCTTACTACTGGTAGTACCGTACTTCCAGCCACAGGAAGCCGATCGATATTGTAAATGAGTGGAAAAAGACCCATTGCTCAGTGGAGTGCTTAAGCACCCCTTTTGGCCATCCAAGTATTTACAGTTCCAATAATTCCTAGTGGCGGGCTCTATTTCTAGGAGGAACAAAGGAAAAGGTATAAAGGCAATCACTTAACAACTGTAACTCTGTAGCCTACCTTTAGTTTGTTGTGCACATTATGCTGTCAAAATAAATTCTGCCTCTGCTCCAAGAAACTTGCCCTGTATGTTCTATGGAAGGCACAGGCTAGATTTGAAGCCAGAATTTTCTTCTAACTGTACCATCTTGAATCAGTCTGGCAGTTGTCTGTTTAGGAGTATGATCAGAAAACTGAAACTCTACTGTTAATATTTGCATATAAACATACACACACATACACATATAACTGTGTATGTGTATGCTTGTATACGGGTGTCAGGGAGAGGAGAAGTATTTCTTTTTTCAGTTGCCTAACTAATGAAATCATCTGGGCTAAATCAGTACCTGATATCTCATTCCTACCACTCACCCAGTATAAAAGCAAACCACTACAGATAAGCACAGCTTGATCTTTTTTTTTTCAAGCCCCTTCCACTTAAAGAGAAGCAAATAGGTTTGTTGTATAGAAGAAGAAAGGAAGGCCAACATTCTCCCTGCTTCTGTAGTATGATTAAGCAAAAGCAAACACCCATTTTACTCCATGCCTTTCACTGTACAATTTTAGCACATATCCAAAATGCTGAAATGGGTGTGTAACAATGATCTGGTTGCAAGGGTCTCTCTAATTTGAGGAGAGCCTTACCATCATAAATCCAGTAATCCAACACACCAAATCATTTTGTGCAAGCATTTTCCCCTTCTTGATTTTCAATATCACCCTTTGCAGAGTGGCATATGCCCATACTAAAGCTTAAAGAAAGATTTTCAATCAGGAAGAGTTAAAGATCTTTCTTTTACCTTGATGAAATTTAAAACTCTGCACAGTTTTGCACTGGATTCTGCTTCATCTCCAGTCAAAAGCTAGTGCATTTCATTTTTTTTAGTTTAACTTTTGCCTCCAGTTATGGATTAAAAGGAGGGTACTTAATTATTAAAACATGTGAATACTATATAGTACTGATATAGCTCCCAAATACACATATATTAGTTAATAATACAACCCAAAATAAAGTGTTCTGCATAGTTAATCATACACACAACTTTGATTACTCATACAATAGTTCGTAAGGGCTTGGAATTCAATAAACACATTTTTGTTTGCTTACTTGCTTTAAATGTGAGATGCTACATTCTAAATTGGTGGGGTTTTCTTTACAATAGATCCAAGGTATCTTGCATTATATCTTACTGTTGCCATTGCTAGGAATACACAAGATTCATTTGATATCGCATTTCTATGTCAGTAGCCATCTGGCACAGCAAGTGATTTTTATGTGGTTTCATTTTGTTGTGTTAGATTGACCTTTGTGGAAACAGACTTTTAGAATGACCCACTAGACCTGTTATAGGGACTTAACAATGTCATTTGGAACTGCATTGTTTGTACATCCTGTGAATATTTAGTGGCAGATGTAGCCCAAGTAATTCCCTTAGCCTTACAGTATATAAGTCATCATATGCAAATTAATACTGTTACTTACATTCCAGGCTATTTGGAAATACCTTCATGTAATAAACTTCCTGCATGTGTGCATATATGTATTTGATTATTAGAGGCAAATTAGTGCTGGGGGGGAAAATCCAAATTTTCTCAAATTTAATCACTAATTGCATATTAGTTATAATGTGATGGCAGCCATTAATAATATTGCATAGATTCTTGTAGAAGAAAATTCCCAGACTCTCAGGTGAATAGCAAAAATTGATATGTGTATCAGATGGAGCAATGTATTATCTTGAGGCAAAAGTTGTAACGGTGATAGATCATTTTTATCACATTCAAACACAAGCACTCAAGTACACCCATCCATATACTGTATAACGTTCCCCTTCTTTCTTCTAGCACAAAGAGCAAAAGAAGAACGAAGGATGGAGTTAAAGGCCTATCTGTTCTAGGAAGGGAAAGAAGTGTAAAGAAAAAGAAAAATGAAATGCATTGTGATAAAACATGGGGGAAATATAACCGGACAGGAAAGAAAACAAGAAAAATGCATTTTCTCGGCAACATTTTTGGAAGTGGTTTGCCTATGCCTCTTTCCAAGGGCTAAGAGAAAGAGAGAGACAGAGATCCGTGTCACCTATAGTGGCTGGTTTCATGTGTAAGGCAGGACTAGAATTCAAATTTCCTACTCTATTACCTCTTACCTGCTTTATTACCTTAACCCTTAGATAAAAATGACTCAAATATAGTATTTCTTACCATGTGACTAAAAGCTGGTTAATAAAAAATCTCTTGTGCAGTGAAATATTCAATATGGCAAATGTCCTTATTAATGTCTATATTTTTTTTAAAAATGGATGTGAAACTTCATTGTACTGGATTAAAAAAATGACACAGAGATCATATATACATACACACATACATACACACACACATACATACATACATACATACATACATACGCTTGATCACAGTATAGTCTCCTTTTGGTTTACCATCCATAAATTTGTTAATGTGGTTTGGCGAAAAGTAATATAGATTCAGTGTGAATGTGATTTTGAATTATAGAGTTCATATATATCCATAACTCTTCAATACCCAGAACTATCTAGGTCAGCTTTAATTGCCAGCCATTACTTCCAACTCTGAATTCTCCTTTCAGTCTCTCTGATTAATTTGAGGGTCTGCCAGCCCAGCATTTGTACTCAGCAGTAAAGAATTTTGGCACTGTTTGCTAAAACTTCTTTCATGTTACTGAATTTGACTTTTCTAAAACAACAGATATGTATTTATATCTAATATAAAAAGTCTACATTTTGTCCAGATGAAATAAAACTTTTACATGGTTTTCAAATATAGTGGTACCTCAGTACTCAACTGCTTCATTGAATTTGGTATTCAATGCATTTTGATGCGAAAATACAGGGTTTTCGTGTGGTACTCTATGCGCTGCAATAGGAAGAGAGGACAGCCACAGAGAATGGACAGGAAGATATGACAGGAAGGTTGCTGCAAAAGAAAGCAGGGGATGGCTGAAGAAAGTGGACAGGAAGTCAGCCATGCTGGGAATGTCGCTGACAGAGGAAAAGGGATAGACAGGAAGTCGTTCCTGGCTGAAACAAAGGATCATGTGGTAAGTCACATGGTTTGTTTAGTATGTGTCATTTTTAGTACTCGTGCCTCCGACACCAATTAACAATGAGTACTGAGGTACCACTATACAGTCAAAAGAATCATCTCCAAGCCTCTGAGTACCTGCGATATTGTTCTCCAGGGTGAAAAATAATTAATATGCTAATATGTTATTCAAGTATCATTAATAATTTTTTTTAAACTTGTTTTTCACTGATTAGTATATGATGATGAAATGAATGATTGTATTATATGAGGTGATCCAATGTAAAAAGATATTACTTCATTAGTATCTTTCATGAATATCTTTAGTAACTAGAATTAAAGAAAAAATGTGTGTGTAATTCAGGCTTCTTTGCGTTATTTGGCTTTTAAAATTATTGCTGCCAAAATACTAATGCCTGATTGGTGAATATGTTGTCGTAGAATCTAATATAAAGTTTCATCTATCAACAGTAAGTTCCTAGTTTTGCTATGATATGAGTGTCTGAGAAGTCTCAGAATTAACTTTTGTATAAATCTGTTATAGGGAGTTTTGAACACATTTGAACTTTTTCTGATTATTTTCATATGGTGAAGTTGCTAGGAAAAGTTAAATTGGTGGGAACATTTTTGAGAAATAACAACTTTTATTTCATAGTGGTCTTTTGGGAGAAGCATAAAAGCTTAAAGCCCTTTTTGCACTTCCTGTAAAAGTAGAAGCAAAATATCTCTGAGAAACCTCACGTGAGTGTCTCTTGTTTGGTAAAGGATAATCACTTATTTTGTATGACTGCCTAGACAATATCATGTGCAATAAATAATAAAAGAATAGGAAAAATAGTTTAGGGTTTGTTAAGTATAAGTTGCTGTAGAAATGATATGACATATCAGGAAGTTTTCACTTACTGTGCAAATGTTATGATACTTGACAAAAAAATTTAGTGCTAAATTGAATACTTTTGTATATTATCACTGGGAAGTACTTAAATATAAAGTGTATTTTTGCTATGATCTTGGACATTAGATCATAGATTTTGCTTATCAGCTGGCTAGAAGTTCTTCACAGATATAAGAAAGGAAATCATTCCTGCTGATGATAAAATAAGATATGCTTTTTAAAAAGCCTTTCTTTTCCATGATATTACAATTATTATCCATTCTTTGCTGATATGTATGTTCTGAAAAAGAAGATGTAATCTATACATTTTCTATTCGACTACAGTATTTATTGAGTATTGGAAATACAGTGTTGTTTTCTTGGCTGATGTCATCATGTCATAATAATCACAGGGATTGATTCCTACCAGTGTTAAAATAATAGATAGAATCGCTGCTCTGATGTTATCCCATCACATACATTTTCCCATAAAATGAAAAGAACCTGAAATGGAATGCCATGCTCTTAATAAGGCAAGTGAAAACATCACCCTGATTTGTAGTTAAAAATGTTCTGATCTGTGTATATGGGCACATGTTCTTTGGCAAGACATGAGAAGTTCCTCTGAAACCTGTAATAATTATATCATTGCTTAATCAACTGTAATTTTTAAAGAGTTCATTCTAGCAATTTTTTGAGAATTAAGCTTTTCAAATTCCAATAATTTTATAGAACGGTTTGAAAGTATTAGCAGAATTGGATTTTTTCATAATTTAATTTAAAAAAAAAACCACTGTAAAATGTTTTACAATTATAAAACAGACACCAGAATTCAACAATAGTGAATGGTAACTACAAAAATCTATCTTTCTTCCTTCTTCATTTCTTCCTCTTTATGTTATTTGACATGCCTGAATATATGATGATTTTGTTGCTTGTTTATACAGTCCATTTTTCTGTGCTTAAAGCAGTCTTTGAAACATTACATCCTTGTCACTTCTTTCTCCATGGTGGGTGGAGCTAGCATTCAGAATGGGTTGTCCTCGTCCAATCAGAGTGAGGACTGAGTCTGTCAATCAACTTTGAAGCTCTGTCCGCCATCTTGGCCCACTTAGACTCAGTCCCCAGAGAGGACGGACGTGGACAATTTAGCCCATTCTGAATTGATAGCTAACCTTTCAATTTGGCTGGAACTTTGGCTGATTTCCATCTACAGTCAGTGAGTTTTGTCTCCCCCCTGCTTGTGATACCAACGGAGCAGGGAGGAGAGTGTCGGATTAGAGCTTCGTTCCCTTTCGAGGCTTCTTCGCGGCTTTTTCGCTCGGGCAGTGACCCAGGATCTGGGGCAAGCGGTGGTGCACATCGGAGCGATTTTAGTCACTTTGGACAGCTGACGGGTGTGGACGGGGCTGTCTCGGATTATTCTGCCCTCCGCTTGTTGCCGTCGCCTCGCGCTTGCACGAAACGGCTATAAGGCTCTGACCTCCATTAATTTGGCCGCTCACCACCTGACTGCAGGGTGGGAGGTATCATTCCACACCTGTCCTCTGGCTGCTGGGGGGGGGGCTTAATTAGGACACTCGAGCTTGCTCGCCATCGGCCCGCCCTTCCCCTCCTCGATCCCTACCGCAGCCAGGGACTCAAAAGGCAAGCGTACGAGGGGAATCCTCTCTCTCTGCTTCCCGCTGCCTTGTGCCTGGACCGCAAACAGGGCTTGCCCTAGGTCGGCACCGACGACCGTTATTTCCTGCCAATTTGCCTCTGAGCCTGTGGCGGCCATTTTCTTTTGTCAATTGCCGGGCTGACCGATTCCAAAATGGCAGACGCCATGGATTCCTCCTCTGGCCAAAAAGCCTCAGGCAAAAGGCAGAAAAAGTCAGCCCGGCCCGTACCTAGGGAAGATCGCCATCATTCTCCTTCCCGCTCCCGGGCCCACGACCAATCAAAAACCTCTAAGGTGGCTGAAAGGGACAAACTAAGAAGGGACAGGGCGATCCAAAAGATCTGCGCTCAGGCTGACAAGCCGGTATCCCTGCTCCTTCTCAGGGAAGCGCAGCCTGTCCCTTAGGGGCCCTGGGGGACCAGCTAGCCCTAGATGGCTTTGGCCTGGCAGTTATAAATACTGACATCTGGGAGTCTGCCGGGTTTCACAACCCTGCTCCCTCAACGTCCGATGCGCCTCCCCTGTCAGCTGAAACCTCCTCTAGTGGACATCAGGCCAGGGTTTCCACGGGGCTTGCCCCAGGTTCCCTTGATCCGGCCACCCTGCAGATGATCATCGTGGCTGCGATGCAGCAGGGCCTTGCACAGGGACAGACAACCGCCTCGCTATCACCAGGGTTCCTCCCGTGGCTCGCCAGAAGGTGACCGGGCACTCGCTTACCACAGGGCTCACAGTCCTGACTGCTATTCTGACGAGTCTGATGAGGACAAACGGGACCTTCTACAGGAGGTTGAGGAGCATGGAGACCTCGAGCTCGCGGAGGATGAGGGCACTTCCCCTGAACAACCTGCTTCATCCGGCCTTTTCCCTCTGGCCTTATTCAAGTCTCTGCTTTTCAAAGCTCACAATGCAGCGGGGCTTGCAAACCCTGCTCCTGCCTCAGAGGGGAGGTTGTCTACTACGCAGGATCCACTATTTGTGGAGCACACCCCCAAATTGGATGTTGTTCCTGCACCCCAATTGTTTCTGGACAATGTCCAATGCCAATGGTCCGCTCCAGCATCTGGGCCCATGCCTTCCTCCATGGACAAAAAATATTTCAATGTGGCTCCTGAATTATCGTCTCTTCTCACTGTTCCATCTGTGGATGGCCCAGTTGCTGCACTGTACTCTCCCAATGCGATGCCAGGGGAGTCGGACGAACTGTTAAAGCCATAGGAGCGTCGAACTGAACAGGCTCTCCTCAAGGCCCATCAAGCGGCAGCCTGGGCCGTTAGGGCCTCTTCTTCGGCATCGTTCTTTACCCGAACATCCCTTATTTGGCTCTGGCAAATTCAGGAGCTTCTTCCAAGTTCTGATTTACGTGCGCAACAAGACCTTAACAAGGTCATAGCAGCCACGCAATTTTCAGCGGATGCCACTCTGCGCACTTCTCGATTCGCCGCGAAGGCCATAGCCACTTCTGTTGTCGCCAGGCACATGCATTGGTTACGCCAATGGTCAGCGGATTCCAGCCACAAGTGGCGGCTGGCGTCGGCTCCTCTCAGGGGCCAGCAGCTGTTTGGGGAGGCACTAGACCCTATCCTCGTGACAGGAGAAAGGTTCTCCCTTCTTTCTCATGGAAGGGTAATTTTCGGCCATTCCCATATGCCCGGCAGCCCTTTCGGGCTGCTGACCAGGTTTCCAGCTTCTCCTGGCCCCAAGGTCAGTACGGATCTAGACAACATCAGTCTCAGGATAGATCCGGCAGGGGGAGGCAATTTAAACGTCACTTCCAAGGGGGTGGATTCCGAACCTTCCGTCGCTCTCGATAATTCCCTTCCCAATGCTCCTATTGGGGGTCGGCTGTCCCTTTTTGCCAACCAATGGGAACAGACCACCCAGGATAGATAGGTTAGGGACACTGTCCGCTTTGGTCTCTCTCTTGAGTTCACCTCGATCCCCCCAAGGTCCTTTATTAAATGTCCGGTTTCCAGGGTGCCCTCCAAGAGAGCGCTTATGGATGCGGCGGTCCAACACCTCCTGGATATCAAAGCTATCCAGCAGGTGCCTTGGGACCAATGGGGAACCAGCTTTTATTCCATCTTATTTTTGGTTCCCAAATCCTTAGGGGGATGGAGGGTGATCTTGGATCTGAAGCGCCTTAACTTGTACATAAAGTACCGCAGGTTCAAGATGCACTCCCTCAGGTCTCTCCTGGGGAGTGTCCGTCGGGATTTTATGGCTTCCTTGGACTTAACCGAGGCCTACCTGCACACATTTATTCACCATCACCATAGACAGTACCTCAGGTTCTGTTATGCAGGTAGGCATTTTCAATATAGGGCCCTTCCCTTTGGCCTGTCCTCGGCGCCTAGGGTATTCACCAAGGTGCTGGTGGCCATTGAGGCCCATCTTAGGTCCCTACCCGTGTGTGTCCAATGTTACCTGGATGATATTTTAGTTCAAGCCTCCTCTAGGCATCTTGCGGTGCGCCATCTCCAGGTAATGATTCTGACCTTGCGACAGCACAGGTTTTTGGTTAATTTAGACAAGAGCCACCTGTCTCCCTCAACTTCCCTGCCCCATTTAGGTGCCATAATTGACTCCCTAGAGTGCAGGGTTTTCCTCTCTCCGGAGAGGCAGAACAGTATTAAGGAGGTAGCGGCTCAAGTCCAACAGGAGCCAAGAGTCCCTTTGGCCCTCTTGTCTACCCTCCTAGGAAAAATGATTTCCTGTATTGATATAACACCTTGGGCACGCTTGCACTCTAGGGAGCTTCAATGGTTCCTTTAACCCTTTCAGAGGGCCGGCAGGGGGTCATCAACAGCAAAAGTCCGGGTTCCTCGGCAGGTTCTGCGATCCCTTCTCTGATGGCAGTCCCTGGCGATCTCCAGGGGATGTCTTTTCCGCAAGCCAGTCAGGAAGGTGATAACAACGGACACCAGCTTGTCAGGCTGGGAAACCCATGCAGAGGGTCTCATAGCCCAGGGTCGTTGGTCATCTGCGGAGGCGACTTGTTCCATCAACTGGCTGGAACTCCGGGCGGTTTTTCTTGCCCTCAAGCAGTCCCAGTCCCTGGTCTTCGGGCAGCACGACCTTGTACTCACGGACAACGTGACCACCAAGGCTCATGCAAACCGGCAAGGGGGGGACTCGATCATGGACCTTGATGACAGAGGCGCTGACACTGGGGCTTTGGGCGGAGCGACACCTTCTGTCCCTCACGGCGGACCACATCTCCGGGGTCTACAACACCTAGGTGGATTGGCTCAGCCGCAAAACAATAGATCATGCAGAGTGGCATCTACATCCAGCCGTCTTTCAGACTCTGGTGAGCCTCTTCGGCCGTCAGCAATTCGACCTATTCGCTACCCCGGAGAATGCCTAGCTCCCGATATTTTATTCTCGTTACCCATCCCAGGGGGCAGAGGGCCCCAATGCCCTTTGCGGACCCTGGCCACGTGGACTTCTGTATGCCTTTCCCCCCCTATCCATCCTACCCAGGGTCATACAGAAGATGTTGGAGGAACGTGCGGAGTTGATTCTCTTGGCTCCGCACTGGCCTTGGCGGGCCTGGTTTGCCGACCTGAGGGCCCTGTCAGTAGCTCCGCAGTGGAGAATTCCACCGACACCGGATTCTCTGAGCCAGGGGGTGCTGCTCCATCCACACCCCGGGTGGTTCCGGCTGACCGCCTGGTGGTTGAGCGGGGCTCCCTCAGACGGCTGAATTATGACACCGACATCATAGCTATTCCGCAATATGGAAATTGTTTTGTGACTGGTGTGCATTGGAGAGCTGTTCGCCTCTGCAGGTGCCGATCCCCAAGGTTCTGAAGTTTCTTCAGAGGGGTCTGAACATGGGTCTTTCTCCCAACACCCTTCGGCGGCAGGTAGCGGCATTGTCGTCGGTTCTCTCCTGCGACTGCTTCGAGACCTTAGCACACTATCCCATGGTCCGATGTTTTCTGAGAGGGGTGTCCAACTTGCGGCCTCCAGTGGTCCACAGGTACCCGACCTGGGACCTGCCTCTCGTATTACAGTCCCTGACGGGGCCGCCTTACGAACCTCTGAGGTCCGCTGGCCAATGTTCCCTCTAATTTTTTTTCAGTGTGTGCGGAAAAGTATAGTGTTTAAGCAGCACATTTTCATGCCTGAGCACCTGAATTTTTTTCACAGATGTCACCCAAGACAACAACGAAATCAGTGTTATTTGAAACTCAAAGTTATGTTTATTCAATGTACCCACTTAATTAAAAGTGTTATATATCAGTATCACTTATAATACTGCAAGTCTGCAATATTAAAATACTTGTATAGTGTTTACGGTAATGTACAGTTAGTCACTGAAAGTCTGTCTCATCTTAGTTGCTCACGTCTGAAACCTCGCTCGCAATCGGCGCTTGCTGCTTGGACTGTTGCGCAAATATCCAGCAGATATTTGCATTAGAGTTAGAGTTATAGGTGAAGGTTATTGAGTGTGAGATTTGCTCCTTGTTTACATATAATAGCTTGCCCTGCCAGTGTAGTTTTCTCCTTGGTAGTTAATTTGATTAGGAACTACTTAATATTGTCTTCTGCTTGGTTGTTTCTCTGGTGTTAATCCCTGTTTATCTGGGTGTTGGTTTCTGGAGAGGATGTTCTGGTTTCTTCTTCGTCTTA
>QLTV01002840.1:38663-61946 GCA_003457575.1 Thermophis baileyi
CCATTCCCCTCCCACTCCCGGGGAAGGATACTGAAACATCCCCATTCCCACGCCACTCCAGGGGAAGGATATTGCTAGATCTCCATTCCCTCCCCACTCCTGGCCCAGGTGGAACGGAGGGAGGCATGCCGTGTTAGGTGGAGGTGTAAGCGAGCAAGTGAGCCGTTTGAGAAGTTGGCGGGTGGGCGTGTGCACCACGCAGGACTTCTCCCCGGGGGAGGCCGAGCGAGGGGACGGCTGCTTTCGGGGGGGAGGAACCGGAGCCTTAGGCGACCGGCTGAAAAGCTCCTCTCCACCGGAGGAGCAGCTGAGAGACAGAGGCAGGGAAGAGCGCGGGGGCTGTTCCCCACATGGCGTTGATGCTGAGCCACTGAACCGCCAAGCCGATCGGGGGCTATAAAGTAAACCAGGAGCCCAGAAGGGCTGAGCTTCAACCAGAGAGCGAGCGCTGCCTTCCTGGAGGAGGAGACTTTGCATCCCATTTCAAATCACTGCGCGCAGTTGGAAACTGCTGCGCGGAGTTTTCTTTTCACGTGCGCGGCCGCGCAGCCGCGCAGCTTAGAGGGAACATTGTCGCTGGCCTCAGGTTGCTGTCCTAGAAATTGGCCTTCCTTCTGGTGATTACGTTGGCCCGGCGGATCTCCGAGCTCTTTGCCCTTTCAATCTGGCAGGATTTGTGTGTTTTTCACCCTGACAGGGTCATCCTGAGACTGGACCCGTTGTTCATACCAAAAATCAACACTTGGTTCCACAGGGCACAGGAGCTGGTGCTTCCTAATTTTTGTCTGCATCCACGCCATCCGAGGGAGCGCCAATGACACACACTGGATGTTCGCAGAGCTCTCCGGATTTATCTCGACCGGACATCTGCGATTCATAAATCGGAGGCCCTCCTGGTGGGGTTTTTACCTCGTTATCTCGGCCTCAAGGCTTCCTCATCTACCATTGGCAGGTGATACACGCCACGATTGCAAAGGCATATGATCTTTCCTCTCAGCGACCTCCAGATAGCATAACAACGCATTCCACACGCAGCGCAGTGGCATTGGCAGCCTGGGCTACCCAGGTGTCTTTGGAGGAGGTGTGTCAGGCGGCTACCTGGGCATCACCAACTCAATTTATTCGGCACTACAAGATCGATTCCTTTGCATCAGCGGATGCAGCCGTCAGATGCAGAGTTTTGCAGCGGGTTCATGAAGCTCCTAGATAAGGGGACTGGAGTTTTTTCCCGCCCATGGGACGTTGAGCTTTGGTAAGTCCCATTCTGAATGCTAGCTCCACCCACCATGGAGAAGGGGCGTTGGTCTTACCTGATACGCCTCTTCTCGTGGGGTGGAGCTAGCATTCAGCCTCTCCCTATTTTTTTGTTTTTCCCTGATCCACCTACATTAGGGATAGATCCTATAGAGACAGCTGTCAGATGGGCTCCAGGACTCTTCCTGTTCCTTCACAGTTTCAAGTGTATGGTCACGTCAAGTCTGTTTGTTCTTCGGCTTCGTCAAAGCTGGGTCAAGATGGCGGACGGAGCTTCAAAGTTGATTGACAGACTCAGTCCTCACTCTGATTGGACGAGGACAACCCATTCTGAATGCTAGCTCCACCCCATGAGAAGAGGCATATCAGGTAAGACCAATGCCCCTTTTCTGGCATAAGTGCATTAGGCATTAGAAAAAGCCAAGAACATCAGTTCACACAGGAGCATTTCTGTCTAATTTTAATTCTAGATCTGTTTCCTATGTTGGAAAAAGAGAAATGTAAACATGGCTGCTCACATAGTTCAACATGAAGCGAGTTTTAGTATGCAGATTTGATTGAGAATGCTTGCTAATCCAGAAACCTTGTTCAACAGGGAACCTACCGTAGATTAAGGGTTACTTCCTGATAGAACATAGACAAACACATACAGTTATTCAGTGACTGTTTGAAGTTACAATAGCACTGAAAAAGTGGTACAGGTAGTCTTTGATGTTCAACCATTCATTTAGTGTGGTCATGTGATATTGCACTTTATGACTGCATTGCTTAGTGAGGGAAATTCTGCTCCCATTTATCATTATTAAGCAAGAACTACCTGTAGTTTAATTGTCCCTTTGTATGTATATTTAATGTATGAATGCATTTCAGTATAATTTTTGTTTGACTATTTTCTTTATTTTGCTACTACATTTGTGTCAGAAGGAAAGGATTAGCTGGTGACATCACCGTTGCCGAGGAGACACCCAGGGAGGCTTCTTTCATGTCCCTGTTATTTTCACACCGAAGTGATACCGATTTATCTACTTGCATTTGTATGCTTTCAAACTGCTAGGTTGGCAGGAACTGGGACAAATTGATGGGACTATTCCGTCATGCAGCTCACTCACAGGTTTTGAACTGCCAAGCTGTTGATTTCTCAATAGACTCAGGGTCCTAACCACGTGAGCTACTGCGGCTCCTTCTTTTATGGTTTAAACCAGTGATGGCGAACCTTTTTTGGTTCGCGTGCCAAAAGGGGGTGTGCGCTAGTGCGCGTGCCCACACCCATTCCCTCCCCCCATGCATGCGCACAACCCCCCGCGCTGCCCCCTGCGCATGCGCAACCCCCCCCCCGCGAATGCGCAAAGGCCTCACTGAAGCCTGGGACGGTGAAAAATGGCCCAACGGGCAAACCGGAAGTTCGGGAAAACACACTTCCGGTTTGCCTGTTGGGCTGTTTTTCACACTCCGGGGCTTCAGGAAGCTTCCCTGAAGCCCCCAGAGTGCGAAAAACAACCCAACGGCAAACCGGAAGTGCGTTTTTCCAAACTTCCGGTTTGCCCGTTGGGCCGTTTTTCGCACTCCGGGGCTTCAGGAAGCTTCCCTGCCGGAAGTGCATTTTTCCGAACTTCCGGTTTGCCCGTTAGGCCGTTTTTCGCACTCCGGGGCTTCAGGACGCTTCCCTGAAGCCTCCGGAGGGCAAAACGGCCTTCCCCAAGGCCAAAAATCAGCTGGCCAGCGCGCAGATGCATGCTGGAGCTGACATAGGGCAACGCCTCGCGTGCCCTCTGATATGGCTCCATGTGCCACCTGTGGCACACGTGCCATAGGTTCACCATCACTGGTTTAAACAGTTACATAGTTTAATTCCTGGGGTACAGAGATATTTTTATACTGTGCTCTTTTTGTGTGAGGAATAAAAATATTTATTTCTTAAAAATTATTTTAGATTTTTTATCCTGCCTTTATTATTTTTATACTTAACTCAAAATGGTGAAGTTATCTAATACTCATTCCTCCTCCTATTTTCTCCAGAATAACAATTCTGTGAGGTGAGTTGGGCTGAACCAAGTTGTCTAGAAGATATGATGTTGTTAGTTGCGAAGTCGTGTCCGACCCATCGCGACCCCATGGACAATGTTCCTCCAGGCCTTCCTGTCCTCTACCATCCCCCGGAGTCCATTTAAGCTCACGCCAACTGCTTCACTGACTCCATCCAGCCATCTCATTCTCTGCCGTCCCATTCTTCTTTTGCCCTCAGTCTTTCCCAGCATTAGGCTTTTCTCCAGTGAGTCCTTCCTTCTCATTAGGTGGCCAAAGTATTTGAGTTTCATCTTCAGGATCTGGCCTTCTAAAGAGCGGTCAGAGTTGATCTCCTCTAGAACTGACTGGTTTGATCGCCTTGCAGTCCAAGGAACTCGCAGTCTAGAAGAGTACCATAACTAAAATGCTTATTCATAGTGGACTACCATGGATGCTTTCATTTATGTGAATATTGGAGACAAGTTTTATAAACTTAGGTGAACCATTGCTAGCTATATTACTCTTTGGATTTTCCCCCCTGATGCTACTCTATTTATAGCTTCCATATTTCATAAAATGAAAAGTATACAAATGGAAGCCTATATCTTATTCAAATGATAAATGTTCATTTTTAATGGCCCCTAAATTGGACAAATCTAAGCATACAAATATAATGAAACATAAATAACAAAAAAGCAATACACTTGTTAAAAACACAATATCTCAATTCATTAAGGTATAATAAGGAAATCATACATATGAGTACAATTTGTAGTTAAGATTCCTTTGATCTATGTATATGACTAGCTAATATTTCAATTTGTGACCCCCTGGAGTCCAGAAATAAGAAAATACAGCTGTCTAGTTGTAGAAGTTTTTAATGTAGGTAATCAGTGAAAACAGTCTACAATCATTACAAAATGATACTGAGATAAATTGTTATACTTCAGGAAGAATTTGTGGCCCTGCCGTACTCTAGAATTAAAATTCATCAGGAAACTCCTGGAGAATGACTGGCACCGTTTCCCCTGGGACTGAAAGCCATAGTGCAGGGGTGTAAAACTCAAGGCCCAGGGGCTGGATCCGGCCTACGGAGTACTTAGATCTGGCCTGCGGGACCGTCCCGCCATGCTTCTGCCAGCAAAAACAGACTCCCGAGCTCCGTTTTCCCTGGCAGAGGGTTGCAGGAGGCCGTGGCAGCCAAAAACGGAGCTCGGGAGCCCGTTTTCACTGGCAGAGCACTCGGGCCACCACAGGTGCCCCTGACATGAGTGACATTGAGCTGGCCACGCCCACCCTGGCCCCCAGAGGTCAAACACAACCGTGATGCGGCCCTCAATAAAATCGAGTTTGACACCCCTGCCATAGAGCAAGTTCCATACCAGGGTTGCCCAGACAGGGAACTCAAGCAAATGCTTAAAGATCAACTACTACTGGTAAACTGTCTTCTTCCCTTTATGTATACTTGAAATTCAGATCTGAACGAACAATGAGGCTCCATTATTTTTGGTGGTGGTGGGATAGGGTTACATAAAGTTCTTCCTTGCCACAACTGTTAGCTGTATTTTGTCCATGAAAACTCAGATTTTAAAATATTTTCATGGAATCTTTATATAAAGCTATATAAAACATAAAGCATACGTGGTAGTATTCAAAATATTCAACTTTGCCAAGTTATAATTTTTATGAAGAGGCTGATGTGAATAGAATTATGTTAACAGAGTTTGGCAAAGAAAGAAAGATATGCTACTTCTCATGCCAAACCAATTAAACTGCAAGTGTGTACCTGCCAAGATAGTTCAAGGCACCCTTCTTTCCATCTTCACAACTCATTGGGTGTGGTGATCCAAATTAGGCCAACAAATATTTAAGAATGGGGAACTAACTTCAGTTTGGGCTATCTTTTGATTCTTCAGCTATTACATGTTCCGTGGTTCAACAGTTTTGTTATATAATGTAATAAATTTCTAATTATTATGAATGTACAATTTGACATTCAGTTCTAAATAGGAGATCGAGATCCTTTCCCAGCTGTTACCTGTCCTTGAGGATCATCTTTGGTTCTAGAAGTGCCAGCGTTTATTTCAATTTCTAATTCCTGGAGTATTTGCAACTTCAGCAGCTATCATTGATCAGTTGCTGCTTCTAGAAACAACAGAAGTATCTTATGATCATAGAATAAAATGGCAGGCTATCAAATAAACTAGAGGTGTAAATTTGTCTTAAATATTTGAAAATTATTTAGGTTTGATGCGATGTGCTCAGAGCAGGATGGACATTTGCCCTTCAGATGATATCTTCTTATCAAAATGCTGCTTTAGGAAAAATGAGCTGTTGACTGTTCATGAAACAGTGAAGGTGAATGGATATGCCATTGAAGTAAATTACGTTACGGATTTTGTTCAAAATGCAGTACTGTTGTACTGTTTATGTTAAACTAAGCAGCCTTGCTTTCCTTGGCATGTTCAGATGTGTTGAGACTGGAATTTTTAAACTACTCAATCAGCATAGCTAAAGAACAGAGAGCTAAGAATATAGAGAATTGAGTTCTGACAAACATGCAAGGCACACAAAGCAGGCAAAACGTAAAAGCTCTAATTTGAAAATTTGAAAATGTGCTTCAGGAAATATATTCTATGCCTGAACATGCCTGGCCAGAAAAATTAGTAAAACTCAAGGCAGAAAGCACAAGCCTTGAAGTTGTGAATCCAGCTTCACCAAATGTGCGGTTGAGGGCTATTGCAGAACACTATAATTAAATGAGAAAAATCAATTCACCAGAAGTCTGATAGTGTAAAGTGAAAATAGCTTTGGTTTTGCTGGATGTAATTTTCATCAGTCTATTTCTTGCAGAGGTGGAAAATAGATTTTATCACAATGTCTTCTACTCTGATTTGGAATATATTAAATAAGCATTACTTAATTAAAGTATTTAATTTAGTGAGATGGAATAAGGGGAGAAAGTAGTTTGTAGTGTGATATAGGTTATTTTCAATTTAAAATACAATTAGAAAATACAAATATTTAAACACATGGATATAAATCACATTATTCTATCTGCAATATGTTTTTATAGTAATGTCATGGCACCATTGGAGCCTGAGGACGAGACAGAGCTAGGGCCAACGGAAGAACCACCGAAGGAGCAGGACAAGGCAGTCCCGGGTCCCTTGGGCCTGGGAAGGGTCACCAGTGAGGGAGAGGGGGCACAGGAGGACCAGGTGAGGGGGGAGGACAGGACAGGCAGTGGAGCAGAGAAGCAATGGAGCTCCAGCAATGAGCAATTACCTCCCCCCCGATCCCCGAGCACAAAGAATGGAGAGAAGGCGGGATCAGCGCAGGGCAACCCGACGACTCAGGAGGAGGGCACCCCGCCCCTCTTCACAAGGCTCACCTGGGGAATGAGATTTAAAGAGACGCTATTGGGAGGGGCAACAAACGTTGCTTTTTCCATCCTCACGTGCTGTTACCGACGTCTGGATACTTTGCTGTGTTTTGTCTTGTTCTCCAGTGAGGTTGCAGGATAGGCCAGGAATGGGTGTTGACTTTGTCCTTTTGCCTAGAGACTGAGTCATAATTTTTATAGCCACGCCCCATTGCCTCTCTCTCTGGCTCCAGTTATCAACTCAGTCCTTGCCAGAGAGAGACGCTTCGCTTAGTGGCTGTCAACCTCTAGGCAAAAGCACGAGTCATATACCTTCAAATTCTATCCTGCTGTCTTCTGGAGTGCTCACCATCTTTCTCCGACAGGCTCCAGGTTTGAATTTCACGCTTTGCGACCGCCTGGCACTCTGCTAGGTCGGAGGGATTTCCCGGCCCTCGGGGTCACCTCCGACCCTTCAAACTGCTTTATCGCTCAGATTGCCTGCCCGACAGAGGCTTTTTAGCCGAGGACTGCCTGCCATCAGAGGCTCTGCAGCCAGGGATTTCTGCCCCAAGAGGCTTTTTTAGCCTCGGATTACCCACCCAAAAGAGGCTTCTTAGCCTGGGCGCTTCGGAGCTGGCTACCCTGGGTCCGCCCCAGCCGCCGCCCGTTACGAGCCGTTTCGCGCCTTTTTTCGCCTGCCTGTCAACTTGTGAGGCACTTTGGTGCTGGCTACCCTGGGTCCGCCCCAGCCTGCCACTCTCTGTGAATCGCAGCGAGTGCTGCCGCCGTTGTTCCTATCCCAAAGTAAGCTTTGCCTGCCAACGGTGCCTTTTCACAAAAATTTTTTGCTGCAAGTGCTTAGTTTGCTTGTTGACGGTCGCCTCATCTTAAAATCAAAATGGCGGCCCGTCACAGATCGTCAGAGGAGAGAGGCTTTCCTAACATGCCTGAGGTCTTGTTAATGCAGATGGGCAAATCAAAGGAGAAGAAGCGAGGAGGAAAGCCTCCCAAGCCTCACAGCTCCACAGCTGCGCAGAGGCATGAAGAAAGAAGCCTTAAGGCACTAGAGAAACAAATCTCTCGTGCAGAAAAATTGCAGGCTTCCAAGCTGTCAGCTACCAGCCAATCAGAGGCGAGTGTTTCCCGCCCTGCTTCAACTGACAGGCTGGCTCCTCAAACAGCCCTGCTAGAGGGCGCTGCTGAGCTTCCTCCTTCACCAGCATTATTGCCTATTTCAGAGGCTATGGAAGACCCCTTTGCCTGTTCTGCCCCTTTTAGGTGGCAGAAGCCTTCCTTGAATACCAGGGGTCCTCCAGAGGCCACCTTCACGCCCACATTGGCTTGCGCCCCAGGGAGGTTGAAGGGGAAGAGCCAGACATTCATGAGAAAGTCAAAGATTTTATTTCTGAGGCAATTTCCAAAAGTATTGAGGCAGCTTGGCAACACCAACAGATACCATCTGCTGTGCTCAGAGAGGGCATCCCCTCTACCTCCCAGCAGTTTCCCTTTCAGGAATGCCTGTCTCAGACTGGGCAACAGTCTCGCTGTCTCTCAGGAGAGAGTGTGGAATCATTATTGGGGGAGGATTCCCAAATTGATTTGGCCCTTTCAGATGATGATGAAAATTTTTTGCCAGACCCCCCCCCCCGCCTTTTCCGGCCTTTTCCCCCTGGCCTTATTCAAGCCATTGCTACATAAGGCACGGGCCACAGCCCAGATTGGCACTGGTTCGGCGCTTCCACAAAAGGCGCCACAGGGTCCAGACCCAGGGCTATTTTCTGCTCCTATAGCAGAACAAGATTACATTCCGGTCCCTGATTTATTCCTGAATGTAGTCCAGAACCAATGGGTGCAGCCCGGGGTTCTCCCCACCACTAGTTTCAATGATAAGAAGCTGTACAACATGGGCCCTTCTTTATCTGAGGCACTTTCTCTGCCTTCTGTCGATGATCCTATCGCTGCCCTCTCCTCGCCTTCCCCCTATCCTTCAGGGGATGCTGCTGAGAACCTAAGGGCAGAGGACAAAAAGTCAGAAATGTCCCTTAGGAAGGCTCACATGGCGGCGGCCTGGGCCGTCTAGGCTTCGTCGGCAGCCTCCTTTTTTAACTGCACCACACTATTGTGGTTGCGGCAACTGCAGGCCAAGATCTTGCCTCAGGAGGCCCGACTACATCAAGATCTGAACAAGTTTGTAGCCGTCATACAGTATTCATCTGACGCCACCTTGGATGCGGCAAAATACGCTTCAAGGGCCCTAGCCACATCCGTCACATCCCAGAGGCTTCTCTGGCTGCGCCAGTGGCAAGCCGACGCCAAAGCAAAATGGCGACTTGCATCTGTACCCTATTTGGGAGGCAGGCTGTTCGGTCCACTGCTGGAACCCCTGCTCATCGACAACAAGGACAAGCGAAGGGTTCTACCTTCTTCCTTGCGGAGGGCGGCCCGTCGGCCTACCCCTTATGGTCGCAGGTATTTCGCCCATTCGAGACTGATGCAAACCAGTTCCAGCAGCCCCAGTCTGGCAGAGCAGATGGTCCATCAGACCGCCCTGTCTTCCGGAACAGGCCCAGGCAGCCCTTTCAGGCCTTTAGAGGGGCAGGGGGGAGACAGTTCAGGAGGCAAAAGTGATTCCCCCACCCCCCTTCCCCCATAGGAGGTCGTTTGGCTCTCTTTGTAGACAAGTGGGAGGAAACAACCTCTGACACCTGGGTACTTGAGGCTCTCTGTTGGGGTCTAACCTTGGAGTTCCTGTCCACTCCCCCAAACCGCTTCCTGCAATGCCCTGTCTCCACTAATGTGGTTAAAAGGCAGCTTATGGCTTCGGCCATCCAACATCTCTTAGACATAAGGGGCATTGAGCCGGTCCCCGCAACCGAGCGGAGACAGGGAGTTTACTCCATTCTATTTGTTGTGCCGAAGAGTTCGGGGGGTGGAGGGCGATTTTGGACCTCAAACATCTCAACTCCCACATTGTCTACAAGAGGTTCAAAATGAGCTCCCTACATTCGATCCTAGAGGGGATCAGACCTGGGGATCTTTTAGCCTCCATAGACTTAACTGAGGCGTATCTGGCACCTTCCAATTAACACCACTTACCACAGATACCTTAGGTTCTGCTGTGCAGGCCAGCACCTGCAATACAGGGCCCTTCCTTTTGGGTTGTCATACGCCCCTAGATACTTTATAAAGATCATGTCAGCCCTGGCAGCTTACCTGAGATCCATCCAGGTGAGGCTGCAGTGTTATCTTGATGACATTTTGGTGCACGCCTCGTCTCCCTCCCAGGCGACCGAGGACCTATTGCTTACCATTAAGACCCTAGAAGACAACAGGTTTTCAATAAATCGCACCAAAAGTCATCTCGTTCCAACATCCGGTCTGGTCCATCTAGGGGCCATAATTGATACCAAAATGGGGGAGGTCTTCCTATCGCAGGAGAGGCATGACAACCTGCAATCTGATATCTCAGATACAGCAGAATCCCAGGGTTTCGATAGCCACCCTGTCATGTTTATTGGGGAAATGATTTCCTGCATTGGTATCGTTCCCTGGGTGTGCCTTCATGCACGGAGCCTCCAATGGTTCCTCCTCCCTTTCCAATGTTCCAACTCCTCAGATTCCTCAGACCTGGTCAGGGTTCCCGACCCGGTTCTTGACTCTCTCCAATGGTGGTCGTCTCCGGCACTAGCCAGGGGCTGTACCTTCCGGGAGCCCGACCGCATCATATTAACATCTGATGCCAGTCAGTTTGGTTGGGGGGCACATGTCCAGAACCAATGGGCCCAAGGCCACTGGTCCCCTGAAGATCTGGAGCATAATATTATCTGGTTGGAGCTGCGGGCTATACACCTGGCCCTACTCCACTTTCTCATAGGAAAACAGGTGCTTGTGTTAACTGACAACATAGTGGCAAAAGCCCATGTTAACCGCCTGGGAGGTACTCACTCACTTCCCCTCATGAGTGAATCCTTCCTCTTAGGGACTTGGGCAGAAGCCAACCTGCTTTCAATCAAGGCAGAACATATAGCGGGCTCATCCAATGTACAAGCAGACTGCCTGAGCAGACTAACGGTGGACCACACAGAGTGGCAGCTCCACCCTGCTGTATTCAGAGACATTTGCCACAGGTTTGGCCAACCTGCAGTGGACCTTTTTGCGTCGAGCCTGAATGCACAACTGCCTCGCTTTTACACGAGGTTCAGGACTCGGGGCCGAAGGGACCAACGCCCTACGTTGCAAGTGGCCAGACATCCTGTTGTATGTCTCCCCCTGCCTCTAACTCCGGAAGCTGATTGTGGAGGATGCGGAGATTCTCTTGGTGGCTCCGTTCTGGCCCAGGCATCCATGGTTCGCAGACCTGGTCAGTCTGTCCGTGACTCGTCCCTGGAGAATCCCTCCAGAGAAAATCTCTCTCAGCCGGGGGGACCTGCTCCATCCGGAGCCTCAGTGGCTCCACCTGACCGCCTGGCACTTGAGAGGGAACTTCTCCGACAAGGTCATCGGGACTGTCCAGGCTGCCAGGCGCCCATGCATGGACAGAATCTACGACGCCACCTGGTTGAGTTTCTCCAAATGGTGTTCTAACCACCTTTTAGTCCCTGCACAGGCCTCCGTTCAGAATGTATTGGACTTCCTCCAGGAAGGACTGGACATGGGCCTAGCCCATAGTACTCTACGTCGGCAGGTGGCAGCCCTGGCCACAGTTTTACCTGGAAGTGGCCAAGACTCTCTTGCCCACCATCCTGCCCTCCGCAAATTCCTACGGGGGGTGGCGAAACTTAGGCTGCCGGTGGTGCATCGATACCCGACTTGGGATCTGCCCAAGGTCCTGCAGGCCCCTACTTTTGCTCTCTTTGAGCCAATCAGGGCGGTGACTCTCCGCAATTTGACTCTGAAAGTGGCGTTCCTGGTCGCCATTACCTCAGCCAGGCGCATTTCGGAGTTGGTGGCACTCTCGGTCCGGGAGGACCTTTGCCAGTTCCATCCTGATAGAGTCATCCTGCGACTGGATCCTTTATTTGTACTGAAGGTTAACACGTGGTTCCATCGGGCCCAGGAGGTCGTGTTGCCCAAATTCTGCCCTCTGCCTTCCCATGCCTTGGAACGGAAGTGGCACATGCTAGATGTCAGGAGGGCCCTCTGGATTTACATCAAGCGGACGGCCTCCTCTAGACGGTCGGAGGCACTTTTTGTGTCCTTTCAGCCAGCATCATTGGGGTCCAAGGTGTCCTCCTCCACCATCGGGCACTGGATCCGGGCCTGCATCACAGCTGTGTATCAGGTGCATTCTCTCCCGTTCCCATGGAGGGTGACCGCACACACTACTAGGAGCGCCGCTTCCACGGCAGCCTGGTCTACGCAGGCATCCCTGGAAGAGAACTGCAGAGCGGCTGCCTGGGCATCTCCTACACCATTTGTCCGGCACTACCGGTTGGATGCGTTTGCCTCGGCGGAGGCTTCTTTTGGCAGGAGAGTGCTCCAGCAGGTTCTCCGGGCAGAGGAAGATCCAGCCCCAACGGAGACCCACCCTTAGGACTGCCAGCTTTGGTATGTCCCATTCCTGGCCTATCCTGCAACCTCACTGGAGAAGGAGCGTTGGTCCTACCTGAACACCTTTTCTCAGTGTAGGTTGCAGGATAGGCCAGTCCCTCCCTGAAATGGCCGTAGGGTCTGGATCCGGATGGGTGGGGTCAGGGACTCTAACCTCTGGATAAGTTTTTGTTGTTACAGCTGCGCCTTCATCGATAACTGGAGCCAGAGAGAGAGGCAACAGGGCGTGGCTATAAAAATTATGACTCAGTCTCTAGGCAAAAGGACAAAGTCAACACCCATTCCTGGCCTATCCTTTACCTTGTTTGCTATGCTGGCCTGGCTACGTGCAAGGTCGCAGTGACACAGTTATACTCTGGGTGGTGCTGCAGTCCCAGGAAACTCTTCCTGTGACAAGGACTCTCTGAAACCAAACTCCTTGAACTATGGCTGCTCTCAGAACTGTGCTGCTCCTCTGGACTAATAGCAGCCAGGACCTATTGGAGGTGCGTGTTTAGAGGTTGGCTCCTGGACTTGCAGGGAACGGTGGGAATTTTGGGGGAAAGTTGGAACAATAAAGGGAAGTTGCCTTCTTTCTGGCTGTGTTGTTTCTGTGCCTAGCCCCAGGTCATCACAAGTAAACATCTGAAGTAATTGACTAGAGAGTTTCAGAATATGTTAATGAGTCTAGATTGGTGACAATGACTCAGAAATTGATTTTTAAATTTAAAGTAATAATTTAAATAAAAATATTTTTAAAATTATTTAAAGACATATAAGCTTACAAGTGCACAATAGTAGAAACTGAACCTACTGTTTAAAGGAAAACACACCACTGTTGTGCTGATCAATAGCCAACACAAATGTCACTGTTGTTCATTTGAAGCCATGAACCTTGCTTTATTATTAAAACTAGTGTGAATAGGGTGCATGCTAGCAATCACTGCTGAGTCTATTACTTGCACTTTAATTTTAACTTGGACAGGTTTGTAAGACAAGTACTCCTTGCTTAATGACCACTCATTTAGTGACCAAAATTATTATAGCATTGAACAAGTGGTACTTATGACTGATCCATGAAGTTAAGGCTGTCTTAACACCCCGATGGTCACATGATTGCAATCTGAGAGCTTGGCTCACACTTAACAACATTTGCAGCATTCCATTGTCATGTGATTGCTATTTGTGACACTCCCTGCCACTTCCCACAAGTTAAGTCAAAGGGGAAATCAGCAGGGAAGGTTTTAAGTCACTCTGATAAGTTGCTGGCACTCTTTCCAGCCTCTTCAAATAGGCTACCTGGACTCTGTCTCCTACCAAGCAGCAACCAGCCCTGGTTTTACCATGCTCACACCTTACCGTACATGTTTTACTTGTGAGCCACTTGGTACTTGTTTAACCACCCACAAGCCTTGCTTAATGACAGTAATGGAGAGTCCTCAGATTGCTGTTGCTTAGCAATGGGGTCATGTGATGTTGGACTTTGCAACTGCATCTTTTAGTGATGGAAATTTTGGTCACAATTAACATAATTAACCAAGGACTACCTGTGTATAAATTGGCAGGAACACATTTTTCTAATATAAATAGTAACAATTGTTATAAGAAGCAGTTGTTTCCTGTTCTTGTCAAGAGAAGGCAGCTGTTTATGTAAAATAGTTCAGTGATGACTTCTGACTTTCTTTTTCAACTAATATTGAATCTGTGCATCTACCCATGTGATTATGTGCAAAGCTACGCTTGATATCTATATATCTCATGACAAAAAGATTATTAATGTAGAAGCCATTTGCAAAGCACAATCTACTATGAATAAGATGAGCAATAAAATCATAAAAGCACAATATAGCTTCTGTACATATAACACAAGCTTTTCTGACTAATGCTCCCCACCTATGTTGGGATTACTGTAGACTTCTAGAATTTCTAAGCATTTTGACTCTTTACTCATGTGGCCTTCTAATTTGGGAGCCAGGCTGGAATAATGGCTGAAAAGTTTAGCTCCCTAGAGTTTATATAAAGTGTCTCAAGGCTCGAAAACTAAGTAGTTTCTTTAGTCTGTCTAGCAGATTATTAAATCTGTTTTGCACCAAGAAGGATTTTTAAAAAGTCTACAATGTATCTGCATCCTTGTAATATTATAAGAACAGAAATTGTATCTAAGGTCAATGCTCCTTTTATATTACATTTTTAAATAATAAAAGAACCAATGGGCTATGTTCAGATGTCATAAATGTTTATGAGGAAAAAAATAGTGTGGCATCCATCTTTCCATTCTTCATCCTCTCAGATTCATGAATACAGATTAAACAAGTGTTTTGGAAACTATGTAGGTTTTATATTTCTATATATGGAGTGGAAAATCAAAGATAAAATTCCTTCTCATTGCATGTACATTCTCACATTACCAAAGAGGAGTTTTGCTTTATACTTGTGCTATGTTTCCTGATATGCTTGCTGCCTACTTCAACAGAAAAAAATATATGCAGAAATGTGAAACTTTAAATTTAGCAAAAAAAAAAAGTATCTGTTCTTCTTGATTATATTCTTGGAGAGTATAAAGTTAATTTTATTCAGATGATCTTTAAAGTACCCTGAATGGTTTGTATAAACCCATTCCTATTTTTATATGTAGGCCAATGAATCTAAAAATAGAAAAGTCTTGAACTTGAATTAAGGAAAGCTAAGAATTGGCACTATCCCTTCTTTTACAGTAAATGAATTACTGGCATGATATATCTATTGCATAATTTCACAAGCATTGTGGTTGAAGCCTGTGGAGTTTAAAACAGTTTAAAAAGACACATTGTTTTCATGTGCAAGTATGTTAAAGTAGATTTACTTACACTTTGGGAGATACAGAGTGAATACGAGATTTAATGAAATAGAACGTTTCGTTATTTTTATCTCGTGAAACAGTGTTTATTGGCCTTAACTAATTATAAAGCTAAAATATAAATCTTGTATTTGTTTAATCTTGGTGGAAAACTGGTTTGCACAATCTTCTAATCTATCACTGCAAACTCTATATGAAAACCTATAGCTTAATGAATATCTTTCCTTTTAATATATGTATGATTATTAACTGAAATACAAATTGTATTCACTTCAGAGTGCATCAAGATAATCGTTCAGTATTGTTAATTTGTTAACAAAAAATAACCCAGTTGTTATTTTTGTTAACAATAATTATTGTTCTGTTTACCAACTTTACTTGACTATAATAAAATTACAAGATTCCTATAATATACCTAAATTATGGTTTTACAGATAGGTTGGACCATACCTTCCCATCACCTAGGCTAAACATACCATCTATGCGGAAGATCTAGATTGGGGAAATGTTGCAGTATACACTGAAAGCTGATTCTATCTTATAAAACAAAGCATATTATCCCAATTTTGGGGAATTACTGTGTAGTAGGAACAATATTTAGTTGTGGTCTTCTAAGAATTAAATGGCTACCTTATGTTGTCATATGTTTTAGTAATTTAAGATTTAAAATATATTCGAATATATTTGAATATATTTCAATATATTTTGTTTCCACTGAGACTATATTCCTTTAGAGTTTGTTGGGATTGCAGATCCAAATCTATGGAACATCCCGCTTTCCTTTTCTGGACTACTGGCAGGATACAGGAAAAAGGACATGGTGCTCTTGATGGAAGTGTGGATAGATTATTTACATATGCCTTCTGAATTTATTCCAGATAGGCTTTCCATTGCTGATTTCAATAGGTTCTGTGCATGGAATAAACATAACATTACTGCAGAAAAAACCTATTTGTAAATATTTTAATTAACTTAAATTAGGCATTTGTCTTACATGTAATCAAGTTGAGTACATTAACTTCAGTGATATAGATTTATGTTCTAGAATAAGCAAGCAACTTGGTCTTTAATTTACAGAAGTGAGATGAAACAGATGGACAGATATCCCAAATAAATTAACAAATTTTAAACTTTAGCTGATTAAAATACTAAATCCAGAAAACCTTGGTTTGCCTTAAAGCATTATTTTTCACTGAATCATTAGAGTTGGAACATTTATTTAAATAAATGAACACTACTTCTTAACAAACTTGTAACTACACTAATTGATAGTGAGCACTGCTGAACGATCTCTTTTAAAAACTCATTTTGATGTTGATGTTCAAATTCTTTTTGACAATGCTACTCCTGTGAAAAATGGTCCTGTATATCTGAGAATCTTGCTTGACTCCAATAAAAGCTGTAAATATAAAATCCTTGTTTTGAAGAGCAAGTACATTTTTTTCCCCTCTGTTCCTTGACTAAATACTAAAAAAGAACTCGAGATGAAGCATATTGTATTAAAGTGCATCCTATTTAGAAGCACATAAAAGGCTTTTAACTCAATGAACCCAGGCCAAATGTATTCATTTCATATTTGAAAAATGTCTCTACTTGCTTGTTTCTAGCAAAATTAGGGTCTTTAGTAACTGACAACACAAGAAACAAAACAGTACTATCAGGAGAAAATACTTGGTTCCAGGTTTCACAGGTTCCAATATTAATGCAAAGGTTAAAATCTCTGAATTAGAATCCATTGCTGCCAAAAGAAAAAAGAAAAAAAGAATCACCCCACAGTACGGTGTGCCAGTGTATTTTGTTGTCTCATTTGACAGCTGCTGGGTTTCAGACACTTATTTAAGTATATACATTTAGGGATGAGAAATATTCATAACCTCAATATTCAGAGAGGGAGAATCAAAACGTGCAGGTAGAAAGGAACACTGAGTGAATAGTATACTGTTGACAGTACATAAGCAGAGATGTGCGTCAATAAAACAAGTGTCCTACAGTGCTGGAATATAAATGGGTTGTTTGTAGCAGGATACAGCACAGACATTTTGCAAAGAGGGAGAGGAGAGCTTCTATGTAACATAATTGAATTGACCATTTCTCTAAAGAGCCAGAAAATTGTTTGGTGCAGCATTTATCATCTTGGGCAGCCCAGTTTGCCAAACATATTATATTTCTAATAAATAGAAAGAAAAGCGCATGATTCTTGCCCTAAATCACAAATATGTTATCTCTCTTGCTGTGACTGCAGTATTTAAGTGATCATTATTTAATCTTTAAACTATTTAAGCCCAATAGTTTTTTGAAATGTGCTTTAGTGAAGGACAGTTACCCATGGTATTATTTTTTACAACTGCATGCAGATTTATCAAGTATTTCATATTTGGCATCCAAAAGGTCCCCTGACTGTTCTATTTCCTTAATTTAATAGGTGTATAACTGGAGCACAACTAAGAATCTTTGAGGTTTGTAGGTTTGTGACTTTCTAAAAATGAATTAAATAAAACCTCTGATGTCTCACACCTTGCTAGTTTTTGCTTGACTTTCATTTAAATCTCCTTTTCTTTTAGCAGCCAGTTCTTTGTTTTAATTTGCTGTAGTTTGACAGATGATGCAACAAGCAGTAGCCTATCCAAAATACTACATGAAATTTCAGTATATCAAGAAACCTCATTCAAGCCAAGCCCATAACATCACATATAGCAGTTAACTACTTTTCATTTGTAAAGGCCTAACTTTTAGATTGGTACATGTGTAGAAAACAGTTTTCTTGTGCTACTATGTTCCTGATATGACCCTTTGAAATAGGGTCGTATATAGTTTTTTGGGGGTATGTTGTAACTTTGAACAGTCATTAAATGATCTGTCATACCTTGAGGATTACCTGTAATTTAATTTTGGACATATTGATGGATATCTGTGAACAGTGGGCTCAGAAGTTGATTTTAAAAGTATCTGCCATTATAGACACACTATATTTAAAAAGTGTTACGGAAGAGGAACAAATTTTGTTTATAAGACAAGATTTGAAAATGGATTTAAAAATGACAGGCTACAAGAGTAATAAAGAAAAGGTGCTACATTGGGTATACAATGAAACCAAATGAATGGCATCTTAATAATTAAAAGGGATATGCTAATAACTCAGCAAAAGAGTGATCTGGATAATTTTCCTATATTGGATATACAAAAGAAACTTGTTAAAGTTTTGAAGAATTTTGTGGGAAAGGATAAAGGAAAAAAAATAAAAACAAAGTTTTAGGACATAGTTTGACAGGATTAAAGAGCAAGATTTTTAAAAGTAAAAGGAAGGAATATAAGGTTGTTTTATTTGATCAAGGTTAAAATATATATGTTGTTTCTGATAAACCTTAATGGACTTCTGTTGACTACAATTGAACCACGCGGTTTTAAGGATTTGTTTATAGATAAGAGATGAGTTATTGGAAAAAGAAATCATTTCTTATATTTTAAGAGAAGGTGATAAAGTTTCTAAAATTGTTTATGCTTGCAGTGCCCAGGTTAAGAACATGTTCTGTTCCTAACCCTATATTTAATGTGTATGTAAGATGGAACTCATACTTGTGTACAGGCTGTCTATTATTAAAAATGGCAGATCATGTCCTTCTTCAAGCCAATGAATCGGTGAAATCATGCAGTGTTTTCATGAACAGCTGAAGTGCATATTTTTAATATAGCTAGTTTTCAGTGGTTTTCAGTGGTTCATGAAAACATTGTGCAGCTTTAGCTTGAGGAAAGAGAAAGGCATCTACCATTTTTAATATAGCAGTACATTTGTAACAAAGGATCATTTTTAAGTTGTATGTTCTTAACTCAGACTGTTTATACTCGTGTTTAAATATTTTTTCTTTTTATTATATTATTTTTTTTCTTTCCTATTTCTCTATTTTTTTATTTACTACACATTCCATTTTTTTATTTTTCTTATTGTATTAGCTTTTATCTTTTTATTTGTAGAGTATGTAATTCAACATGGGATTGTACTAATCCTAACACTTTCCAGTAATAAAGGGATGCATAATTTGAAGTCCTTGTGTTGCACCCAGAGCTACTCCTCATATTGACTCCCAACTTGCAATTTTTAATGTGATAGGAGAGGAAAATTCTTAACCAAATGAGAAGTAATCACATTTATGTTTTGAATTATATTTTTGAACTGAATTGAATTTGCTGTAACCCTACTCACTTCTTCATCATAGCCTCATGTAATTTATCTGACCTCAGTATGCACATACTCAGCCCTCTTGTCACATACATGATAACAGCTTTCTGCATCAGGAAAGGTCATTTTCCACCCACTGCATAATTAATCCTCATAAGGAAAGGGATGATTATGTCACAGTACTGGAGGAGGACTATATTACATATACAATATAGAAAGAGGTTATTCTGCATATTAATATACACTAAAGGAGGATTTATTTAGACAATACTGTTTCCATCTGGAAATCTGAAAAATATATTCTTGGATTTTTTTAAGTAACTTCCCTGTTACACTGTTGACATGAAAAAAAGTAGTTGTAATTGTGAGCTTTGTGATTGTGTGATTACAGCACCCATCAGGGACTTTAAATTAGCTTCCATTCCTTGTGTGAATTTAAATTTTCTAAAATTTCTGTACTAAAAAATAAGCAATCCTTGCATATCTGTACGCACACTGAGACACATAAGTGCTATAATCTTATAATCTTTTTCTTCCTGTTTCCTTATCCCTGTCTGTTGCTGACTTGTGTGAGTCACACCAGGGAAAGTAGAAAATTGAGATAGTTGCTACCTGTTTTCAATTGCTTGGTTGCTCTCCCGCTCCAGTTGTTGCAGGCGTGGAACAGAACAGCCCCCTTATCAGTCACATCAATCTGGTTTGCTGAGCATAACAGTGTAAGAGGGAAAAATGGTTGCCTTGTTGTTTCCAGAGCTGACACAGCAAGAAAAAATGATGATGAGAAATTGTTTCCTGGCCAGTTGAGTCTCTCTAAATGCTTCATGAAAGATCATTTTTAAAAAAAATTCTATCTGTTTCTGCATGACTGACGTTTGTTCATCAAAACAGTGGTTCCAGCCAAACTTGTAAATTTGATTTAAACAAGGAAGCAACCTGAAATGTTTTCAAAAATAGTATCGGAAGTATTATTCTGAATTGCATGTCTTATCTGTAATTTATATACTGCACAGCCAATCCTCTGCATGCATTTCCCCCACATTCCAAGGACCAGGATGTTTATTAACCATACGAGATTGTAAAATTTGAAATCCAGTAGACTTGGAGGTCACAAGGCTGAGAAGATGGTTTTAATAAAGTAGCACATGTTTGTATTTTTAATTGTTCACAAAGGCATGTTGTTTTATAATAAGACAAGAATAAAACTAGGCCCTCTCTGTGTTTATGTTTGCATAAGCAACTGAAAAGATAAGAATTCCTTCAATGATAACTTTATTTCTGACATTTTCTAATCGTGCAACACATTGACTTCTCTATCCACTTTCTTATGTCCAATGCCTTGAGTCTTGTTTCTAAAAATATTTTGAAATATTATACATAATAAAATTATGGCATAAACCAAACATGGTCCCACTGGTCATTGACCCACTGGGTGCCCTACCAAACATATTGGACAACTCTTAGAAAAACAGATCATTGACAAAATTTCATCTGTCAGTTACAAAAGGCTTTGAATTGCCTGCTTGAATTGGCAGACACACTGTGCCAATACATTATGACTTCCGAGGTTTTGGGAAGAACTCAATGTGAATGAAGGTCAACATCCGCTAAAAAACTAGAAGCTTTGATTTTATGTTATGTATATAATAATAATAGCAGACAACATTATTTATTTAGATTATTTAGAAGGAAAAGAGAGAACAATGGACTAGAAAGGAAAGAAGAGGAAGAACAGAGTTATAAAAAATCAATTTATATTGATAAAAAGCTTCAGAAGAACTGCAAAAGCCAAAGAAATCAATTTATGTATAGTCTGGATTGATTTTAAGATTTGACTCATTACCACACGATTGGATCATCAAATATATGGAAAAACTGGTGATATTAGAACATTTGTTGAAAAAATAAGCAGCAGAAGACCGAATTGGTGGTTGGAAATGAAAACTATGGGCATATCAACATTAGGAGAGGCATCTTCCAGAGTGACTCATTATCATTCTTATTATTTTCATTGGCATGATACTGCTTTCAGTGATTTTGAAGAAAAATCTTGGCTACCAAACAACAACAAAAATCTAGTATAATCTCATATATACATTATATGTATGTTCTGAAGCTTTAGAGAAAATCAGAAAATTGAATAATTGACAAACAGTGTAAGAATTTTTAGCATAGATATAGTACAGGTAGTCCTTGACTTACAATAGCTTGTTTAGTGACTGTTCGAAGTTACAGTGGCACTGAAAAAAGTGACTTAAGACTGTTTTTCACACAACCATTGCCCATGGTCATGTGATTAAAATTTAGATACTTGGCAACTGACTCATAATTATGACTGCTGTAGTGCCCCAGGATCATGCGATCACCTTTTGCCACCTTCTGACAAGCAAAGTCAATGGGGACACCAGATTCACTTAACAACGGTGTTACTAACGTAACTGCAGTGATTTACTTAACAATTATGGCAAGAAAGGTCATCAAATGAGGCAAAATTCACTTAATATCTGTCTCTTTTAGCAACACAAATTTTTGACTCCATTGTGGTCATAGGTCGAGGACTACCTGTAATGGAATTTGACCAAGAGAAACGTCGTACAGTAGCAATAAAGTGGGGCAAAATCACAAAGAGTAATGGAATTGAAATGCCAATGTGATACTATATACTGCTGGATTTATCAACTGGACATAAGCTGAACTAGACAGTTTGGACTGAAAAACAAGAAAACTGATGACTATGCACCATGCATTACATCCCCATAGTGATTTTGATAGATTATACCTGCCCTGCAGAAATGGAGGCAGAGGTTTATTTCAGGTCAAACAGTCAAAGAAGAGAAACGTGCATTGGCTGATTATGTAAAAGACACACAAGAACAAGGTTTGTTGTAAGTTAAAATTTGAAACTTATTAAATGTACAGGACACAAAAGTCTAAGTATAAAGTTGCTCAGTTAGGAAACAAAAATCAAATTTTCAGATACAGTATAGGAAATTGGTTACTTAATTTATAGTACTTGCAAAAATACAATAACTCACTGCAAACTGAATAAGAGTCAGTAGTGTGAAGTGGCTGCAAAAAATAGGAAAATGCAGTTGCAATAACATGAACATTGGGCGCTATCTAACAAAATGAAATTCAATGGTGAAAAAAGTGAGGTTCTACATTTAGGCAAGAAAAACAAAATGCACAGGTACAGTATATGTGGTACCTTGCTCAATAGTAGTAACTGTGAGAGGGATCTTGGAGTCCTAGTGGACAATCATTTAAATATGAGCCAGCAGTGTGCAGCAGCTGCCCAAAAAGCCAACAAGTTCTAGGCTGCATCAACAGAGGGATAGAATCAAGATCACGTGAAGTGTTAATACCACGTTATAATGCCTTGATAAGGCCACACTTGGAATACTGCATTCAGTTTTGGTCGCCACGATGTTGAGACTCTAGAAAGAGTGCAGAGAAGAGCAACAAAGATTATTAGGGGACTGGAGGCTAAAACATATGAAGAACAGTTGCAGGAACTGGGTATGTCTAGTTTAATGAAAAGAAGGACTAGGGGAGACATGATAGCACTGTTCCAATACCTCAGGGGCTGACACAAACAAGAGGGAGTAAAGCAATTCTCCAAAGTACCTGAGGGTAGGACAAGAAGCAATGGGTGGAAACTAATCAAGGAGAGAAGCAACTTAGAACTAAGGAGAAATTTCCTGACAGTTAGAACAATTAATCAGTGGACCAACTTGCCTCCAGAAGTTGTAAATGCTCCAACACAAAGTTTTTAAGAAGATGTTGGATAACCATTTTTCTGAAGTGGTGTAGGGTTTCCTGCCTAAGCAGGGGGTTGGACTAGAAGACCTCCAAGGTCCCTTCCAACTCTGATATTATATTATATTTATTATATTATATTATATTATATTATATTATATTATATTATTATATCATATCATATCATATCATATCATATCATATCATATCATATCATATCATATCATATCATATCATATCATATTATATTATATTATATTATATTATATTGTGCAAGTAATCCCTTTTATCCATTGATATCTATAACTATGCACTATACTGGAGTATAGTTTTTCAATGTTGGTAACTTTAGGATGAGTGTAC
>QLTV01002840.1:61987-78515 GCA_003457575.1 Thermophis baileyi
GTTAGGTTAGGTTAGGTTAGGTTAGGTTAGGTTAGGTATTATTATATTAATTATATTATATTATATTATATTATCATTTACAATAGAAATATAAGTTCTAAATCGCATGAAATAATCATTCTATATTATTTTGCTTCGGTCAGATACTTCTTCAAGTATCTTCTTTGTTCAATTTTGGGTACCATAATTTAAGAAAGATCCAGAGAACTTAGAACAGGTTCACAGAAGGGCAACAAGGATGATTAGGAGATTTCTGTTGACGAAAGTAAGTCTTTTAATCTTTTTAAAAAACAGATGGTAATTATGGTACTATGCTTCTAATACCTGAAGGCATACTTGTCTTGGAGTTCCTTTTAAACTATATTCAGTTTGATAGACTCAAGCTCAACAGATCCATCAAAAGCACAGGACCCTAGGCAATTAATTCTTTTTATCTCCCAATAAGGGTTGGGGAGATTAGTTTTATTAGATTTTTATCACACTGTTATTATACATAACTCAAAGTGGTGAACATACCTAATATTACTTCCTCCTATTTTCTTCACAACAATTAACCTGTGAGGTGTGTTGGGCTGAGAGAGAGTGTGTGGTTGGTCCATTTTTTTTAATTTTGAAAAAACATACAAGATACAAAAATGAAATTTACAAACATATATGTGCAAATTCTTTCTATATTATCTTATGCTATATTTCTATTACTATTGATACTACACAATGCTCTGTATATTTTACAACTTTTATTATACTACACTTGATACTATTACTTCTATACTATATTTTGTTACTAGCATATTATTAGTATTGATACTATACTACTATTGGTATACTACTAGTATACAACAGTATTTTACTCTTACAGACCTGGTCTGTCTTTAAATCCTCTCTTTTTCTCTAGGATTTCTTGTATTGCTTTTTTCTTTTTTAGTAATGGGCAACATGTAAAGCAATGGCACCTTCCCAACATTGTGCTTGCCTTGGCTTTGCTTTGGTTCTCCTTTTTCCTTCAGACATTTCAGTCTCTCTGAAGAAAAAACTCTCTTTATTTGGCTGTTTTCTTTGTTGCTGCTGCAGAGCTTCTAGAACAGGCCTGTCACACTGGTGGCTCACGGGCCGGATGCGTCACATGCAGGCCACGCCAGCTCCACAAAGGCAAAAACCATCACGATAAGTCACATGACGTGATTGAGTTTGACACCTGTGTTCTAGAACATGCATATCTCCTCCCACACCTATTTCAAGATTACAGCTTTTTATAAGCAATTGTGCCATGCATGTGCTGGATAGAAAGCTTAAATAGGAGAAGGGACAGGCAGCACAGGTACCTGCAATTGTTAATCAAGAGTCTGCTCTTCCACAGATAACTGTTTTTGCCACAAATCAGCAACACTCACAATCGGAGTACCGCAGGACACTGCAACTAGTTGTAAATGCAAGCTGGTTGCCAAGTGCACGAATTGTGACCATGTTATTAAATAAATGGTCGTAAGTCAAGGATTACCAGTAGAACAGAGAGATGGTAGATTGCATAGGTGGAGCCTAGATAGCTGTACTTGTAGAATGCTTTAGTTTGGAGTCTTAAGCAAGTGATTGGATTTGATGCTTAAATATCCCCTCTGTGCTCTATAATTTTATAGTTCTTTTAAAAAAAAACTTGAAATGTAAACAGCATAGTAAAGAATAAAAAAATACCTTACACTTTCAGTTAGTGTGTTTCAATTCCAAATTAAGAATTGCAGATATTTTATTTTTGCATTGATAGATCTACAGTTGCAAGAAAACTTAATAACTGGTTGACCCTCCTTTGGCAGCAATAACCTCAACCAAACGTTTCCTGTAGTTGCAGATCAGACCTGCACAACGATCTGGAGTAATTTTGGACCACTCCTCTTCACAAAACTGTTTCAGTGTAGCAATATTCTTGGGATGTCTGGTGTGAATCGCTCTCTTAAGGTCATGCCACAGCATTTCAATCGGGTTGCAGGCTACTTCTGCTGACTGCCAGCTGCCTGCAATTCTGCAATTCAAATCTCACCAGGCTCAAGGTTGACTCAGCCTTCCATCCTTCTGAGGTGGGTAAAATGAGGACCCAAATTGTTGGGGGCAATATGCTGACTCTGTAAACTGCTTAGAGAGGGCTGTAAAGCACTGTAAAGCAGTATATAAGTCTAAGTGCTATTGCTATTGCTATCTTGTAATGTAGTATTTAAGCTTGGGCTTTAGAATTTCCTCCCCCTTTGGTAGTGGTTACATATGAGAACATAAAATCATCTGGGTGTAACATTTGAAAATCTCCAAATGATTATTCTAAATGTGGATGTCCCAACAATGTCTATAGTATTTAGTTCATCTCTTGTGGAAATCAGTAATGGATGAAATGCTGTGACATAATTAAGGGCACATGTCCATTGTGGCAGCTTTCTTGAAAATAAAAACAATTTACTTCAGCAGAAAAGGCTAATGAATCAAATACTTAAATGTATCTCAGTGCTCACAACTAGCAAAATTATCAAACTCTCTAAGGCCAGAACTGAAAAGAAGAAATATAGTTAATGTTTCCCATTTTAGACAGCATCATGTGATCCCATTATGTCTATCATGTGAAAATGAGGCTTGCTCCCAGATCACAACATTAATGTGAAAATGCAGTTCTGCCCCAGTTTCATAGAATTTGGAAATCCTATTAATGTTTCAAAGATAGAGCAAAACCAGGATTCCTTCATAATAGGAGCTTTAGCCAAGAAACTTTCCATTGTTTATCACAAGGGCAACTCATTTATAAATAGTCTGTTTCATGACTAGTATAATTTGTTCATACTACAGTACATTCCATTCCATTCCTAGTTGTCTTTTTGTTTATTTAGTTGCAATTGTTAATTGATAGTTGAGTATTCATTCAAAAATACCAAAAACATTGGTATTTTGAACCAAAATTGGTTCAAAATATGTATATCTTTACCAGAATTAGCAGAAAATATCTTTCTTTTTCTTGGAACACAAAGATCTTAATCAGTACAAGTGGCTCTATTTTATGTCAGTTTGACATCTAGTAAATTCTGCTTCATGCACATTTCTCTCTTTAGGACTTTTATGGCATTTCAGTATTACATAGGATAAATTCACCTACCAGTGAAAATAGGATATCTGTGGCCAATTTTGGACTCTATAGCCAGTCAATTTCAACGACTTTTTAATCTTTTTTAAAAAGAATCCCATCCACCAACTTGAAATTTTTGTAACTTCATTTTTTTCTTCTTTTTAATGTTCCATTCTTTGAAGTATAGAATAAATATTTGTACTCATTCATTTCCTAGAAAATCTTACAACTAAGTGATCTAAGTGGTTGCATACTGAGAGGCTCTCTCAGAACTTGGAGCTTGGATACATAGAAACAAATAATGCAATAGAAAGTGCTTATTCATCTGATGAATGAAACTAAGAGCTCCTTAGAGAGCCAGAATGTAATGTGCTTTCAGCAAATCAGCAGAATAGAGAAGTCAGAAGTAATTCAAATATGCATGCACAAATGTAGTATATTCTCAGGTATGATGTACTTACCTTTCCACATAGAAGGAGCATTTGATAAGGGTTATTTAGTTAATGGCCATTTAAATGTTGCTTGAGAGTGCAATAAAGTGAGGTTAAGGCTGTAATCATATGCATAAAAGTAAACAAATCAAGAAAAATGTATTGCCCTAAAAAGAGAACTCCACATGTCTATTCCCTCTGTGACTTTTTTTCTAAATCCTTTTTTTAAAACATCTTATCCAGAAATGGTTGAGCGGAAAGAGTAAACAACTGATGTTCCCTTTGAAAATACAGGTAGTCCTCGAGTTATGAATAGAATGGAGCCTGCCCATTTCATTCGTAATCCGAGGATTCATGGGAGTGAATCTCGTATCTTGAACGAGATAACTCCCTCCTTTTGCCCACGCATTCACTAATCAAATGTGAGGCTCGTTAAGTGCACATGACGTATTTCAGGGTGGGGAAGGCCATGGGGGGGGCTACTGATGGAACAGGCCATCTGCCTAAGACCACCCAAAGCCTCCCAGACCCACTGAAATACCTCATGCTCCCCAAATTGCTTTCTTCCCCAACCTGCCGTGCTGGGTCACTTATCTTGTGAAGATCTAGCAAGCAGTCTCCACCAGCCTTGTGCGCCCCGCTGATGCTCCATTCGGCCCTCCGCTGGCCTCCCCCGGCCCATTGCAGGCCGAAATGGAGAGTCCAGGGGGCAGATCTGAGCTCCATTTCGGACTGCAACAGGCCAGGGGAGGCCTGCGGAGGGCCAAACGGAGCCTCAGAGGGCCGGATCCGGCCCCCAGAGGCTTGGATTCGGCCCCCGGAGGCTCCATTTCATCCTGCAACGGGCTGGGGGAGGCTCACAGAGGTGCTGCAAGATTCGTAGTTGTGCTGCAATATTTTTAGTTTCGGGCCTCATTTGGAAACACTAGGGGGCGTTGATCGCGTAACTTCAAACATTTACTAAGGGAACGCTTGTAACCTGGGGATTACCTGTATAAAGAGAGGCTGGATAAATTAGAGCTTCTAATTTGATTGATAACATTTCAAAACTGTCCATACATCTAAGATACACAATTATTAAATTCTTACTGAACTCAGCCCAGGATCCATATTTATATCAGAACAGTATTGAGAAAAAAAATAGTAATTTTTTATTTAGATGAATGCTGTCATTTCTACTACTCAAGTATATGACTTTTTAAAGAGAGTTGACCAGTTATGTAGGTAGTGACATCATGGTAAAAATAGTTCTGGCACATGTAAATTTTGACTGGAGATCTGTAGACATAAAGTCATAATTTCCCAATATTAGGTGTGCTCTTGGTCTTTCCCAAAGTTGCCAATCAATTGTTATTTTTATTGAGACTGAAGTGTGAAATTACCAAATAATGGGTAATAATAATATTGACTCTACTTATTTTAATTTTAAATAAATTTAAATCAGTTCAAATCTATATTTTGTCTTGTCCAAAGCTGCTTGTCTTGTTGGAATGTAGCCCATAACATACTTACATTTCTAGTGAAGAGCATTAAGAATAAAAATGTCAGTAGAAATGTGATAGAGTGATGAAGCATTTTAGGAAGAAATAATCTTTATCTTATATGGTGGAATGTATTTAATCTTATGTAAGCCCAACTGAGAAATAACGCTACTGAAATGAAGGAAGATGTGATACAGAAATAGAGCTTGGTAAAATAGAACCTTGAATTCTCTTTGGTTTTGATACTTGACTCAAATTTGGCAGCTTGGATCGTGTTTGTAGATCCTGGTTTTTAATTGATGTGATGTTTGTCCCATGTAGAATTAGTTGCAATTGTTACAGTTGATTTTGTAGACTACATTGTTTCTTTGGGATGGGACAAACATCACATTAATTAAAAAGTAGGATCCATAAACACTGGCTAGCAGTCAAACGCAATGATCCCAAATCCTTAATCTCTATCCATACTGACACCAAACAGCACCAGTTCAATTGGAGCAACACAAAAATCATCAACCATGCTACCACCTGTCACGCTCACGAGTTCATCGAAGCCTTGCACTCCACAAGCAATTCCATCAACAGACACATTGACCTACAACCAGCCTATGAATCCCTCAGAATCCAAATTAACCACACAGCCCACCAGAGACAGCACCAACCCTCAACCAGCCCACTCAAGCTCCCAACAGAATTGTAAAATCTTGTTAAATCCTTTTTTTCCTACCCCATCTCAAGCATTTGAAGCATTGGACTATCAAAAACCTATTCATTGAAAGCTATGAAAGCCACCCACTCTTTTTAAAATAGGTATATAAATAAATAGGCTCCTCTTCTACAATTTAAGATGTTATTGTATTAGATATGTGAAATCACAGCTGCCAATACTTCAGCTAATATTGGCCTTCATCCACATCAAGTTCTTCCCAAGAACCGAGGATGTTGTAATGTATCAGCATAGTACATGTACGAATTCAAGCAGTGTGGCTTTTTGTAATTGACAGATAGAAATTTTGTCAATGTGCTGATTTTGTTGTTATTTATAATCAGTTTGTGTTATTTTCTTGCACAAGCTGACAATATGGTCTGTTTCTTCTGTTTCTTTGCACAACCTACCGGTACTTGTTGAAACATTTGATGATTTTTCAATTCTGGCCTTGATTGCATTAGTTCAAATAGCTTGATCTTATGCAACCAAAACCAAGTTTCCAAAAGAAACTTCAGTTTCCTTTTTTTAATGTTCTTATTGTAAGCCATTTCTTGAAATGTTGTTGTTAATATTGTTATTATTATGCCTGGTCACATAGTCAGCCACTTATTTAGACTGAATTTGGCATTTTTATCCACTTATCAAGTGCTTCTCAGTTGTTTTTGTTTGATGGTGTTAAAAATATCGTATAAACTGTTCCAAGTAAAACTGACATTTGCACTTGATTGATGGTCAATGCCAATGGTGTTTAAGTGTTCAAAGTGGTGTTCAAAAAACTCCAGACGTTTTGAGATTATACACAAGGTGCCTATTACTCATTGGTACTATCTTTGCTTTATTTAATAACAGGCCATTTTCTCCATAGTGGGTGGAGCTAACCTCCAAGAATGGGATGACACTGTCCCTTCAGCCAATGAGGACTGAGTCTGTCAAATTGTATATCTTCGTCCTCTTGCCTCATTAACCCCTCTTTGACTCAGTCCTCAGCCTGAAAGGACACGTGTATATTCTTGCTCCCATTCTGTGAGGAATTTCTCCATCTGTCATCAATTCGTGAGTCTCCCCAGCTGACTGTCTCCATCTGTCACTGGGTCGAGGGCAGTCGTCGCTACGGCTTCAGCCGTTGGCTTCGGCTTGAGCCGAGGGCCCTTTTGCCTCAGGGGGGTTTGATTCCCTCTGCCCGACTGTGGCCTTATCGAGCTTCGCTCCTTGCTCGTAATTCCGGCTCCTATTTCACAGCGGTCTGGCCAGCTCCGTTGATCGGACGATCCCTTGCCACAGGAGCGTTGGCGCTCGAGTGGCCGACGGCCAGCTGAGCTTCGTGCTCTTTCCACTTGGGGGGAGGGCCGGCAAACTCTGCGGCCTGTCATCGTGTGGTATTTCAACCCCCCCTTTGGCAGTGGGGTTCCTTCCCCGAGATGCCGATCAGCTGCCTGCCGCCTGTCGCTCATTTGGCTTGTTACGGAGCCCGAACGCTCCTGAGAGACTGCATTGTGGAATTTCGTATTCCTGCCGCCCGGCCCCATTCGTGCAGCCCGCCCGATTGCCACCCGACCTCAACCGCTTGTTTCGCTTTTTTCCAACGATCTTTACTTGTGACAGTCTCCGGGGCCTCGGAGAAGCGTGGCGGCCATTTTGGGGAGGTCTTGGCTGCGGCGGCCATTTTGGACTCCTCGATGACAGCGGCGGCCATTTTGAGGAGGTCTGTCATAGCGGTGGCCATTTTGGGGAGGTCTTCTCTACCGGCAGCCCCCTTTTGACACTCTCTTTGGTTACGGCGGCCATTTTGTTGAGGTCTACCATTGTGGTGGCCATTTTGAGAGTGTCTCTTAACAGAGCGGCCATTTTGGACAACTCATTGAGGCGGTGGCCATTTTGAAGAGGTCATTTCTGGCAGCGGCCATTTTGAACACCTCTCCAGGTTACAGCGGCCATTTTGAGAGGGTCCAATACAACATCTTAGGCCTTACCGGGCCTTGTGGACCTGTGTGCTAGTGGCTGTTCTTGGGCGCCTCCTAGCTGCGACAGGCCTCTCCCTTGGGTCAACATAGCTATCCCCATGGCAGAATCGGGCACGGCCCACCAAAAGGCGCGTGCCAAGACCCATCATTTGGTGTCTGGGCCCCCAGCTGGCCAGTCTTCCACTGCTGCTGGTGCCTCATCCTCCTCTCAGGAGGTACGACCTTCTTCTTCATGTCCTTCAAAGGCAACGCAGAGGGACGAGTCTCGCCGGGCGAAAAAGTTGGATAAGATATGTGCCAGATCTGGCCGTAACAAGCAGTCTGCTGGGAATGCACCAGATGTTCTGTTGACTAACCAAGCGCTGGGGCCCTCCCTTCACTGGGATGAGTCCTTGTCTTTAGACAGTCCAAGCTTGACCATCGCAGACCAAGACATTTGGGAGGCCCCGCCGCAGGCCGAGGGCCCATAGAATCAGCCCCGCCAGCCGTGCCTCCGGCGTCTGCTGGTCCATCAGCCCAATTGCCTGGCACGGTTCTGGACCCACAGGTACAAGTCCTGATTGTGGCTGCAATCAAACAGGGCATCGAGGCTGGCCTACAGCAGAGGGAGAGGCATCATTCCATTTCCTCCCATTTTGCTGGCACCTCTGCTTTGCCCGTTTCCATGGCACATGCAGAGGGTAGGGACCAATCTCCCGATTGTTATTCCCGGGACTCCTCCCTGGGTTCTCAGTCGGACTTGGAAGACGGTGAGATTGGGTTGGACCTCTCGGATGATGAGGGCCTCGCACCTGATCCCCCGGCCTCTTCCGGGCTTTTTAACCCGGCCCTATTCAAATCGCTTTTGTTTAAGGCCCGCAACGCCGCCAACCTGGGGCCATCTCTGACCCCTCTATTGCCAGGGACCTCCTGTTTGAGGAGACCACATCACAAGCTGAAGTGATTCCGGCTCCTGCGCTCTTTGTCGAGGCTGTTCTCCGTCAATGGCAATCTCCCGCTTCGGGCCCTCTGCCATCTCACCTGGACAAGAGATACTTTAATGTGGCTCCCGAACTGGCTTCTCATCTGCACTTGCCTCCAGTCGATGACCCGGTGTTGGCGTTGTATGCGCCAAGTCACTTACCTGGAGCCTCTGACGAGCTTTTAAAGCCGGAGGACCGCAGGACGGAGCAGGTGCTCCAGCGGGCTCACCAGGCAGCTGCCTGGGCCGTCCGTGCCTCCGCCACTGCTTCCTTCCTTTCCCGTTCCTCCTTACACTGGTTACGCCAACTCCAGGAGCATCTCCCAGTGTCAGACCTGCGGGCCAACCAAGATTTGAACAAGCTGTTGGCCGCCGCTCAGTTCACTTCCGACGCCACGCTTCAGTCGGCACGCTTTGCGGCCAGAGCCATGGGGGCCTCAGTAGTGGCCAGGCAGATGCACTGGCTGCGCAGTTGGTCTGCGGATGCTCGCCATAAATGGCGTCTGGCTTCTGCCCCCCTAAAGGGTCAACATCTTTTTGGGGAGTGTCTGGACCCCATAGTGGTGGAATCGCGTGATAAACGGAAGGTTCTCCCTTCTGTCCCTCGTAAGAGTTCCTTTCGTCCCTTCTCCTACTCCAAACGTCCATTTCGGAGCCCGGACCAGGGTTCTGGGTATGGGAGGTCTCATAACCAGTTTGGTTACAGACAGCGTCAGGGACAGGATAAGGGAGGGAGAAGCAGACAGTTCAAACGGCCCTTTCGAGGCGCTGGGGGGCGACCCTTCAGACGGGCCAAGTAATCTATCGCCCGATCTTCCCATTGGGGGTCACCTCGCCCTTTTTTCTGACCAATGGGAGCCACCACCTCTGATGCGTGGGTCAGGGAGACCGTGTCATATGGCCTCTCCCTTGAATTACTCTCCACCCCTCCAAGATTTGGGGGCCACTTGGGGGCCATTGTTGATTCCTTGGAGGGCATGGTGTACCTCTCGCAGGAGCGACAGGACAATATCGTAGGAATCTCCCTCCTAGTCCTGGGGCAGCACAGGGTTCCTTTGAAGTTGCTCTCCTCGCTTCTGGGCAAAATGATATCTGCCATCCATATCACACCCTGGGCCCACCTGCACTCCAGAGACTTGCAGTGGTTTCTCTTACCATTTCAGAAGTCGGGCCGCAGCACTTCGGCCTCCCGGGTCCTGGTTCCCTCCCCGGTTCGGCATTCGCTCCGGTGGTGGACTTCGCCGGCCGTCGCGAAGGGCAGCTTCTTCCTGGAGCCACGAAGGGTCGTTGTCAATGTTCCTTCTAAGCTGCGGTTCATTGTGTATAAGAGGTTTAAGATGCACACGCTGCATTCTATTTTGAGTGGGATTCAGAAGGGGGACCTCCTCGCCTCGATCGATCTCACCGAGGCGTACCTGCACATATCAATTCGGCCTTGTCACCAAAAATATTTACGTTTTTGTTACGCAGGTGCTCACTATGAATATAGGGCTCTTCCCTTTGGCCTCTCCTCGGCACCCAGAGTATTCACCAAGGTGCTGGTGGCACTTGCCGCTCATTTGAGAACTATTCCCATGCGCGTTCAATGTTACCTGGACGACATTCTCATCCAATCATCGTCCCACCTCCAGGTGGTGCACGATGTCCAGGTAACCATTGGCACCCTCCGACGCCACGGTTTTTCCGTAAATTTGGAAAAGAATAATCTGTCCCCTTCCACCAGATTAACCCACTTGGGGGCCATTGTTGATTCCTTGGAGGGCATGGTGTACCTCTCGCAGGAGCGACAGGACGATATCGTAGGGATCTCCCTCCTAGTCCTGGGGCAACACAGGGTCCCTTTGAAGTTGCTCTCCTCGCTTCTGGGCAAAATGATATCTGCCATTCATATCACCCCCTGGGCCCACCTGCACTCCAGAGACTTGCAGTGGTTTCTCTTACCATTTCAGAGGTCGGGCCCCAGCACATCAGCCTCCCAGGTTGTGGTTCCCTCAACGGTTCGGCATTCGCTCCGGTGGTGGACATCGCCGGCAGCCCCGAAGGGTCATTGTTGCTACCGATGCCAGCATGTACGGTTGGGGGGCCCACATCCAGTCGGCCATAGCTCAGGGCACTTGGTCCCCGGCCGAGACTCAACTCAGTATAAACAGTTTGGAGCTGAGAGCAGTTTACCTGGCACTCAGGGAGTTGAAGCACCTGGTGGCGGGTCAGCACGTCCTCGTGTTGACAGACAATGTCGCGGCCAAAGCCAACATCAACCGGCAAGGGGGCACGTTGTCCCGCAGTCTAATGGCCGAGGCCAGGACCCTGGGGTTGTGGGCAGAACGCAACCTTCTGTTGCTATCGGCGGAGCACATCTCCGGGGTGACCAACGTGATGGCGGACTGGCTCAGCCGCACCACCATCGACCAGGCAGAATGGAGTCTTCATCCTTCTCTGTTCCAAGCTCTGGTCAGTTGCTTCGGTCTTCTGGTCATAGACCTCTTTGCCACCCCGGAGAATACCAAGCTGCCCCGGTTTTTCTCCTGCTATCAGTCCACGGGAGCGGAGGGGGTGGATGCCTTCCGTTGCAACTGGCCGGCTGGCCTGCTATATGCGTTCCCCCCCTTGCCTCTCCTGCCCAGCGTCATCAGATGGGTCTTGCAGGAGAGGGCCGAGGTCATTCTCCTCGCCCCTCACTGGCCCAGGAGGGCCTGGTTTGCGGACCTCAGGGCCCTGTCCGTGGACCGGCCGTGGAGAATTCCGCCGACAGAGTCGTCGCTCTGCCAGGGGTCTGTGGTACATCCAGATCCGCAATGGTACCAACTGACCACCTGGCGCTTGAGCGGGGCTCTCTCCAACAGCAACTAGTTCCGGACTGTGTCATCAGGACCCTGCAGGCCTCCAGGAGGCCGTCCACCGAAAGAATATATTCGGCCACCTGGGCGACTTTTTGTGAATGGTGCTCTCGAATGGGGTACTCGCCAGTTGACCTTTCCATCGTCAACATCCTTGAGTTCCTGCAGCAGGGCCTTGAGAAAGGCCTGACCCCCAACACGCTTCGGCGCCAGGTTGCTGCCCTTTCGTCGGTGCTGTCCTGTGGGTCACTGGAGTCCTTGTCCCATCATCCTTTGGTGCGCAGGTTTGTGCGGGGGGCTGTCAATCTGTGCCCTCCTGTTGTTCATCGCTATCCCACTTGGGACCTTTCCAAGGTTCTCCTTTCGTTGACGGGGGCTCCCTACGAGCCTTTGAGGGACACGTCACTTAGACTTCTGACCTATAAGGTGGTGTTCCTAGTAGCAATTACATCCGCTCGTAGGATTTCCGAGCTTGCTGCCTTATCGGTACAGGGAGATCTCTGTGTTTTCCACTCAGACCAGGTGGTGCTCCGTCTGGATCCCACCTTTGTACCTAAGATAAACTCCTATTTTCATAGAGCCCAGGAGATTGTCCTGCCCAATTTTTGCCCCAATCCTTCACATCCTCTTGAGAAGCAATGGCACAAGCTGGATGTTCGCAGAGCTCTTAAAGTCTACATCAAGCGGACTTCGACTCTTCGCAGAACTGAGGCGCTTTTTGTCTCCTTTCTTCCCGTATCCCTGGGTCGGAAGGCGTCATCCTCCACCGTCGGGCGCTGGCTACGTGGCGTTATAGCCAAGGCCTATGATCTGCAGTCGTTGCCTCGGCCTGACCGGGTGACGGCACACTCGACCCGCAGTGCTGCCACCACCGCCGCTTGGTCCACTCAAGCTTCCATCGAAGAGGTTTGCCACGCGGCCACCTGGGCATCTCCTTCGCCCTTTATCCGCCACTATAAACTGGACGTTTTTGCGTCGGCAGAGGTGGCGTTCGGCCGCCGGGTTCTACAGCATGTGGTGCCCCAGGCGGGGGAGTCCAGTCAGTCTTAGCCCTCCCAACGGACACACGGCTTTGGTATGTCCCATTCTTGGAGGTTAGCTCCACCCACTATGGAGAAGGGGCGTTGGTCTTACCTGATACGCCTCTTCTCATAGGGTGGAGCTAACCTCCAATCCCGCCCTAAGTTTCTCTAGACTGACTTCTGGACGTGATATTGTAACCTGCTGGGCCTTCTGGGCGGCAATTGTAATCTTCTCATTTGTGTTTTGACCTTGGGAGCTACACGGCGAGTCTGTGCTTCGTTCTTCATCAAAGAGGGGATAATGAGGCAAGAGGACGAAGATATACAATTTGACAGACTCAGTCCTCATTGGCTGAAGGGACAGTGTCATCCCATTCTTGGAGGTTAGCTCCACCCTATGAGAAGAGGCGTATCAGGTAAGACCAACGCCCCATTTCTTTGTTTTCAGTCTTCACGTGTTTGTGATGGATAAAAAAGTGCTGAGTTCTGTAGTCCATTTGTCACTTGATGTCCAGAAACTCCAACACTTAGGAACTCCTTGTTGAGCTGGGCAAAGACTGATTCAAAATGGGTTTATGGAAATTATGCAGTGGTGGGATTCCAAATCTTTTCCTACCGGTTTTATGCTTCGCGCATGCACGCAGCACTCAAAGACCGCCCTTGGTGTCAGCGCTGGTGAGCTGAGCTGTTGTTTAGCTCAGCTGAGGCGCGGCAATCCACTCTGCCATGCGAACTAGCTGTGCTAAAAAACAAGGGAATATAGGATGGAACGGCGGGGACGGGAGGGCGAGGCCAGCCAGAGGTGGTATTTGCCGGTTCTCCGAACTACTCAAAATTTCCGCTACCGGTTCACTCGAACCGGTCTGAACTGGCTGAATATCACCTCTGAAATTATGGCCAATCATATTGCTTATGGGAGAGGCATTCTTTGTCCAGCTCCTCTGATGAGATTTATCCAACATGGCTGAACCTCTGTCATAGCTCTTTTTGTATAAAGGTTTTTCTGCCATTTTGGACACATTATGAATATTATATTCATAAATTAGACACATTTGGACATGCATCAGACATATTTTGTAAAGGCCTAATTCTCTGAAGAAGTTTAAAATTATGGGAAAAGTGGAAAAAGGAGAAGATGATAACAACCAGCAGCAGCAAGGTGTTTAGACTCAATTACCGTGGCAGTGGGTGCACCTTTGGAATACCTGAAGGGTAGGTTGGGATGTTTTCCTGGAGAAAAAACTTTATATGTAGTTACTAAAGTTGATACCAACTTTATGGCACATAATAATTCAATGTAATTCTGTTGGAAATAAGTACATAGCTGTAATTGAGAATTTTTAATCAACTTTCCTGAAACAGTGTACCTTAGCTTGCTGAAAAAATTCACTGCTGTCCTCTTTCTGTCCTTAACAGATTTTATTTATTGGTGGTTGGAAATAAGGTTGAGGTAATAGTGGAGAAAATACAGGCTAGTTACAAATAGTTCGCAATCTTCTGTAAATTAATTCTATGATTGAAGATAGGTAATTGCACAATAAAAGCCCACTCTGGGAGCATAATAGCTACAATTGCCTTGAAATTTTTTCTGTTAGATTAGTGGCCCCCAACCTTTTGGGCACCAAGGACCAGTTCCATGGAGAGAGGTATTTCTGCGGACCGGAGGGGGCGTGGTTGGGTGTGCTGCCTGCATCCTGTTTGCACGGCCCGGTATTTGGCATGCTGTGGCCTGGTGCTAGTCCACAGACCGGGGGGTGGGGACCCCTGTGTTATATAAACTTATAATAGGCCACATATTTTAATAATTTTCAGAATTTATTTATTTATTACATTTGTATGCCGCCCAACTCCCAAGGGACTCCCAAGGGAATCTCTTCAATTAGAGATAGATTGGTCTATCCTATAGTTCTGAACTATAAGAAATCAACTTTGAATGTTAATTTGGTGTTAAACATCACTTCTGATTGTCTAGAACAGGGCTGTCAAAATCACGTCGTCACGGTGGTGTCACATGATGTATCGGGACTTTTTCCCCTTCGCTAAACTGGGTGTGGGCGTGGCCAGCGCATGACGCATCCAGCCCGCAGGCTGGGAGTTTGACAGCCCTGGTCTAGAATATCTGGCCAATACATCACATATTCATTTTATTCTTGTGGGGGTTTTTTTTAACCTCATTTCCACAAACTTGTTCTCAAAGTAATGTACAGAAAATGACCTGATGACTAAAGGACTGCAAATAGTACAATAGCAGCAATTCACATTCTTTAATACAACAAAACACTGAGACCATAGTAGTAATTATCTAACATTATTGTTATTGTCTAATTATGCAAAACTATTTTTACATGTGATAAAGTATATAAAGTGTATAAGAACATGTGGAAGTATCTCAAGGAGAAAATTATGTTGAAAAAGTAACATATGTAGCTATAACAGCAGTAAATTTTGGCTTAAAATTATTATAGAACCTGTGCTATGGTGCTTTATAATATTTTTTTAAAACTAAGTAAACTATTTTCTTAACTAACTTCCATAGTCACCAGTTTTTTCTAGTGTAAGATACTTTAGATTTTTTTTCAAAGCTTAAGTGCAATCAAGAACTAATATTACATCCAAGATTATGTTTTGCTAGCCAGGTTTTTGCATTGTATTAAGAAAACAATGCCCAGGAAAATCCTTCATTCACATTTGTTGCATGCAATCCGTTATGTTTATATACCCCTAAGTCAAACATTTAGTAAATCTGTAAAAGTATAGAAGTTGGCATAATCTCTACATGGTACAAAAACATACTAAACATAGTCCTTGTTCTTAGCATTTATAACCGATGTGCTTGCTTTTGCAATGTGCTTACTTAGCTCTTACAGTGAAGTTATCAATGCATGATGTGATGAGGGCTTTTGTTTACCAGCCAAGTTGCCACAGAGCCAGATGCTGTTAAGACCAAGATATCCAAAATCCCTTAGCTGGCTTCTATGCCTAAGAGAAAACAAAAGCTCTCCACTCCTGTCCAGCCTTTTAACTTCTATATCACACTGGCACTTCAAATTTAAAAAGAACATTTTAATGCAAATTTGAATACATACTACTATCTGTGTGTACAAATTCAAAATAAGAAAACATGTTTTCACAAGAAAATATGACTGTAGTACAGTATGTACAGTACAGTACAGTATGTGCAAAAGTTTAGACACTTCAGAGAATGTCAGCAAACTTTGTAACATATTCTCTGGCAGAAGTGAAGCTTTTATTGTAGCTAGTTTAGAAAAAAAAAATTTGAACTTCCGGTGGCAGAGCTGAGCGGGGTAGGAGGAGAAAGACGATCTCTGTCTTTCAACTCTGAAATTGTTTAGTGTTTGGGGGACCTTTCGGGGTGCAAGAAGTTTGGAGGACTCAGCAGAAAAGAGGGGCATTCCGAGCATCGCCGAGGTGGAGAGCAGCTGTCCGGCGGAGCGAAGGACACCCTCCCTAACCCAACACTAAAGTGCTCGATCATGCTGTAACCATGGCGGGCCCGAAGCTGCAGCGTGCCACATAAAGATCTGGAAGCAAACTTATCAAAACAATCTACATCTGACAAGTTAAGTGAGAAATACCGGATTTCCCGAAGAAAGAGCTGAGAGAGTGAGAGAGATCGTATCGGCAAAGAGAAGCTCCAAGCGGATTCAGGCGGCGATTGAAAGTGAGAGCCGAAAGACAGCTAAGCTAATTTGCTGAAAGCGGATGTATGGAGAGTGATCGGTTCGAAAGAGGAAAGAATCGAATGTCAACGGGTGAAAGAGAATAGTGATTGGCGCCTAGGAGAAGATATTGAAGATTTGGATGGTTTGGGCAATGTTTTGAGTGGAAATAAAGGATATATATTTAAAATAAAAATCAAAGTGTGAGGAGGGAGTGATCGGTTGAAAGAATCGAATGTCAACGGGTGAAAGAGAATAGTGATTGGTGCCTAGGAGAAGATATTGAAGATTTGGATGGTTTGGGCAATGTTTTGAGTGGAAATAAAGGATATACATTTAAAATATTAAAATA
>QLTV01002840.1:80075-90608 GCA_003457575.1 Thermophis baileyi
ACCAGGAGGGGGGAAAAATGCAAAAAGATGTTAAATTGATTTCAATAAATGTGAATGGACTAAACAATACTGTGAAAAGGAGGAAAATTCTTACAAAACTGGTAAAACAAAAAGTTGATATTGTATGTCTGCAAGAAACCCATATTAAAGAAAGTGACCGTAGATACTTAAAACATCAAAAATTGGGTGAATTGTATACATAATTAACAAAAAAAAAAAAGCGGAGTAGCAACATACATTGGAAAAGAAATAAAAAGCAAGGAAATATATACTGACCCCAAAGGAAGATTGTTAATGAAGGAAATCAAAATAAGTAGTGCCACAATACTCCTGATAAACATTTATGCCCCAAACAAAAACCAAAAGGAATTTTATAAGAAAACCCATGGAAAAATAATAAAGACAGGATATGAAAAAGCAATACTATAGTGCTTCTGTTAAACATATACGCCCCCAATAAAACCCAAAAAGAATTCTATAGGAAAACCCATGGAAAAATAATAAAGACAGGATATGAAAAGATATGTATAGTAGGGGATTACAACGGAATAATAGATATTGAAAAGGACCACATTAGTGATAAAGGGAAACAAGTCAAACGAACCATATTACTAAAAACATTTTTTGAAATGACAGAAGAGTTAAATTTAATAGACATATGGAGAACGTTGCACCCGAAGGAAAAGCAGTTTACTTTTTATTCCAATCCACACAAATCACACTCAAGAATTGATATGGTATGGGCAAGTAGCGAATTAAGTAAACATATAGGAAAAATAGAGATTACCCCAAACATCTGGGCAGATCACAATCCTATATCAATAACATGGAAAGGTACAAAAAAATACAATAGGAGATGGGCATTAAACACCCAATTACTACAAGATGACCAATATTTGAAAATGATAGAAAAAGAATTAGATTTATTTTTAAAAGAAAAAAGGAAAAAAAAATTGATGGATGTAATGTTTTTACTGTTCCTTGCAGAAATCTGAGAAATAATCTTAGGTCTCCTTGGACTGAATTTTTGGGATCTCTCCAAAGATTTTCAATAATATTAAAGCCTAAGGGACTGTGAACACCATTCCAATACTTTTATCGTGTCTTGTGCATGTGAAATTGGCATTGATGATAAATAAAAGATTAGATATTTCTGCAAAGTTTAGCCCATGCAGTGGTGTTTGTTTCCTTGAAGAAGGGGTGTTGGTCTTACCTGATACCCTCCTTCTCGTGGGGGTGGATATAGCATCCAGGAATGGGTTGACCTCGTCATCTAAGCTGATTGGACTGAGTCTGTCAGAGCTGTTGAGGACACGCCCCCGTTGCTATCCCTTCCAGCTTTTGATGAAGACGAAGCGACAGACCTGACATGCCAATAGTCTGTGAAGTAAAGTTCTCCTCCAACCGATCATCGACCAGACTGCTATCAGGGTGAGGACTGAGTCGTAACTGGGATTCCAGGCAAAGGCGGAGCCCTCAAAAGATTGACAGACTCAGTCCTACATGCTGAATGGATGAGGTCAACCCATTCCTGGATGCTAGCTCCACCCTACGAGAAGGAGCGTATCAGGTAAGACCAATGCCCCTTCTCCATAGTGGTGGATATAGCATCCAGGAATGGGACATACCAATGCTGGCTTGTCCTTATGGGTGGGCCATAGTCTGGTCCTATTACCCCTGGTCCTGGTGGACTCTTTGAAGTACCCATCTGCCAAATGCCGCCTCCACAGAAGCAAAGATGTCCAACTTACAATGTCTAATAAATGGAGACGGGGAGGACCAGGTAGCTGCGCGACAGACCTCGTCGATGGAGGCCTGCGTAGCCCACGCTGCCGTGGTGGCTGCACTTTGGATAGAATGAGCAGTAATTCCCCTGGATAACCGAAGATCCTGCAGTTCGTAGGCCTTTGCAATGGTAGACCTTAGCCATCGACCCACGGTCGAAGGGGACACTCTGTTGCCCAGTGTGGCCGGCTGGAAAGCAATGAACAAGGATTCTGTCTTCCTTATGGTGGTAGTCCGTTTGATGTATATGCGGAGGGCCCTCCTCACGTCCAAGGTGTGCCACCTTTTCTCCAAAGTTCTGGTTCCGGGCAAAAGTTAGGTAGAATCAGCTCTTGCACCCTGTGGAACCAAGAGTTCACCTTGGGGACAAAGGAAGGATCCAAACGCAAGACCACCCTATCCTTGTGAAAAACATACAAGTCCTTCCTTACCGACAGAGCAGCCAGCTCAGACACTCTCCTGGCCGATGTGATGGCCACAAGGAACGCCACTTTACAGGTAAGGTGGCACAAGCTGGCTGACCGCAATGGCTCGTAAGGGGCCCCAGTGAGTGAATTTAAGACTTTGGACAGGTCCCAGGTAGGGTACCTGTGCACTACTGGGGGACACAGGTTGGTAGCTCCCCGGAGAAATCTACAGATGGTGGAATGTAAAGCCAGGGATTCCAGCCTCCCACACGCCAACACCGAGGACAAGGCTGCCACCTGCCTCCTGATTGGGAGCTCTGGGGTCCCGCACCTGGGTCCACAGGATGAAAAGACAGCCGGTGGAAGTAGGGGGAGGGGCGGAAGTCAGCTCGCCTGGAGAAAGAAGGCAACACCTTTCTCCGATCTTTGGACTCCAACAGCAAGGGGTCCAGTGTCTCCCCAAACAACTTTCCACCCGCAAAAGCGGTTGATTCCAAACTCCACTTGTGGTAAGCATCTGCCTGCCAATGTTTCAGCCAGAGCAGACGGCAGGCCACTACAGTAGATCCGATGGATTTAGATGCAAATCTGGCGGTGCTGAGGGTCGTGTCAGCAGAGAATTGAACTGCGGCTATGAGCTTATTGATGTCTTGTTGTAGTCTGATGTCCGTTGCTGGGACCCTCTCCTGTATCTGGCGGAGCCAGATCAAGGAGGCCTGGTTGAAGAATGATGCAGTCGTCGAAGCTCTAATAGCCCACGCTGCCACCTGATGCGCCCTCTGTAGCATCTGTTCCAACTGCCTGTCCTCTGGTCGCAAAGACTCTTCCGTCTCAGCCGGAATGGCAGAGGACTGTAAGGCTGCCACAGGGGCATCAATCGTTGGGACCTGAAGGGCCTTTGCTAGGTCCGGTGCCATGTTGTAGAGCCTTTTGTCAGTGGTGGACGGGTTGGGACCCGCCCCAGGGGAGGACCACTGTCTTTGGATTAAATCAACAAAGAGCTTTGGGGAAGGAATGAGCTCTTCCTCAGATGTATGCTCCAAAAAAAGAGGATCAGTCATGTTGGAGTCTGTCTCTGGTTCTGGCTCTGCGCTCTTAGACCCAAGGCCAGCTGCATTTTTTGCTTTGAACAAGGACAAGAGGTTGGGCTGGAAGAGCCCCACAAATGACGGCTGGTCAGGTAACATGCCCTTGTTGTCTGAGAGGTCCAGATCTCTTGGACCTTCCTCCTCAGAAAACTGAGATAGTCGCTCATGGGAGGAGACAGGTGAACCTGGGTCAGGCAGAGGATCCACATCCCCTGGAAGGTGGGGAGTGATGCATTGGCCAGAGCGGCTGAAGTCTCCGGAGGCCACTGGATAGTCGCGCCTGGATTGCTGCAACCCTGCCGATATTCCTTGCTGGATGGCCTCAGCAATAATAGACTGCATGTTGTCCTGAATAAATGGCCCTGACTCTGCGTGTGGTCTGAGGCCAGCTGCCGTAGGGGTAAACATGGCCTCAGGTAATGCTCTGACCCTGGAGGGCTGGTGAACACTCTCCTCAGGTCCGTCAGGAAGTCAGGAACTGGGCCCCATAAATCCATAGTTGTAATGGGCAATAAGGAGCCTAGTGGAGAGATATGGACTCCAGCCCGCTCAGGCGACAAGGCCTGGGAATGCCTGCTGTGGAGCTGGGTAGGCTCCTCTAAGGTTTCAGGCAGTTGGCAGTGTCCACTGACAGCCTTATTGCAGAGTTTGTCCAGAGCCTTGTGCATGCACTGCTCATCCTTCTGGGCTGCCTTGGAACCTTTGGGGGCTGCCACAGATGTCTTATGATGCTTGGACCCTCCCTTGGTCCTAGCCCCGGCAGAAGAGTCAGCTTTGTCTTTTCATGAGCTTGCCTTGGCTGCTGTGGGGGCTCGATCCGCCATTTTGAAGCCAACTTTTTTTTTGGCACCAAATAGATTTAAAATAAAATGGCGTCTGACAGAGCTTCAGAACGCGCAGGCTTTTGCCTATAGCCATGGCACAACAACGGCCACCGAGGAGAAAGGAGGTTGCAGCAATAAATGGGAGCACGGAAGCTCCTCAAGGGTAGGAGGAAAGCCTCCGTGACCCAGCAACCTGTGCCGTGCTCGCACTGCAGAGTGTGGCTATTAGCCGCTGATTCAGGAGTGCGAGAGCTCCTCCAGGGATTAGGACGGGAGACCTCCGATTCCCAGCAAGCCTCCCGCCGCTCTAGCATGTTGTAAAAACGCAGCGTTGGATTGTTATAATGGCGGGCTTGCCACGGCACTTCGGGAGCGTGGAAACTCCACTCTAAGGAGAGGAGCAGAAGGCCCCTTCTCCCTCTCGGCAAAGGGCAGGAGCGCGGAGCTCACTAGCAAGCTGGAGGCAAGGCCCCGTGTGCTGCTCAATGAGGCTTGTGAGCACAAAGCTCTGCCTCAGCCCGTTAGTCTGATCGGGAGCGCGAAAGCTCCACTAATGACAGCAGCGCCAACTGTCAGATTTGAGTGCAAAGCTCCTCTATTGTTTGCAGGCCGAAGCCCAGAGCCCCCGGCTTCTTTCAGGCGCGCGCCGGCAACTGTCAGATTGGGAGTGCGGAGCTCCTTGGTTGCTGCAGGGCCAAAGCCCAGAGTCCCTGTCTGTCTTTCGGGAGCGCGAAGCTCCGTTGTACTGTCAGAGCGGTAGAGCAGCTGTTTAGTTCAAATTCACTCTGAAATCTTTAACAGATTGAGGGAAGTCTGATGACAATGACAGCCTGTTTCCCTAATGGATAGCAGCCTGAGCCGAAGCTCTTGCTGCGGGGACACCCGCCCCCAGCGACTCAACCAGATATTTGGGAGTCAGCTGGGTATACTACTCACAAGTTGAAGAATTGAGTGAAGATAGTATCCAGGAATAATGCTTTCAACAATGGACTAATGGTTGGCACGTCTGTCCAAGCTGAGTGACTGAGTCAAAAAGCTAGAAGGGATAGCAACGGAGGCGTGTCCTGAACAGCTCTGACAGACTCAGTCCAATCAGCTTAGATGACGAGGTCAACCCATTCCTGGATGCTATATCCACCACTATGGAGAAGGGGTTAGTTCTTCCAGCCTAAGTGCACCCCCCTCCTTTGCTGGGCTAATGATACTGGATAAGTTTTATCCAGTGTCCAAACTTCCCTTTTTAGAGAGGTTGTTAGTAAGGTGGATGCACAATAGCTTTAGAAAATTCTAGGAATGAATTTAGGACCCATTTCAGCCAGGTTCATACTACAATATAGTATCGATTGTGTTTGTTGATGACCTTTAGCAAGACCAGGATGGGATGTAGCAAACATACTATGTTACTTCATCTCTCAGTGACTTTTAATACTATCAAACATTATCTTCCTTGATCAGCTGCTGAAATTGGGAGTGGGAAGCAACGTTGTAGTTGTTTTCCTTTTTCATGGTTGGGTTTAGTCAGGATTGTTTGTGGGAAAGAGATCAAGCTTGCAATCCCTCACTTAGGGCTACCTTAGAGCTCACCACACTCAATTGTCCTGATTAACATTTAACATGAAACCACCAAGAAAGGTCATCTGTTAGTAAGGGTTACAGTATCATCAGCATACTATCAGCATACTGTCATCAGTATTCTGATGACACACAACTGTACATCTTGACCCCAAGACATCTAAATGATGCTATAATGTCTTCCCCCATGCTCTGGAAGCTGAATGGGTCTGAATGAGGAAGAACAGACTAACGCTCAACCTTAACAAGACCAAGTAGCCATGGGTATTTGTCCTCCCCCAGCCCTGAGGACTTTTCATTTCACCATTATTATTGTTATTTTCTGCTTTTGAAGTTGTACATTCTACAGTCTTGTGGACTAAAGTAACCTCTAAATTGTATGTATGCATCTATGTATAACAGGGGTGTCAAACTCAAGGCCCGGGGGCCGGATCCGGCCCACAGGGTGCTTAGATCTGGCCCATGGGGCCGCCCTGGAAACGGCAAAGGACTGGCCCGCGATGCCTCTGCCAACAGAAATGGAGCTTGAGAGGGCCACGGGCGGCCCTCCCAAACTCCATTTTTGCTGGCAGAGGATTGCAGGAGGCCGTCGCAGCCGAAAATGGAGCACGAGAGGGCCGCGCTTGGCCTTCCCGAGCTCCAATTTTGCTGGCAGAAAAACGGAGCTCGGGACACCGTTTTTGCTGGCAGAGCGCTCGGGCCACAGGCACCCCCGACACAAGTGATGTCAAGCTGCCCTGCCCACCCTGGCCATGCCCACCCTAGCCCCCTGAGGTCAAACACAACCCTGATGCGGCCCTCAATGAAATCGAGTATGACACCCCTGATGTATAAATAAAATAGGCACTCATTGAAACATACAGTTTGATCAGGAGGGCTTAAACTTTCTACATCTTTACCATCTTTACGTATTGTGTCCAATGATCTTCCTGCTAGATTCACTTTCCCTGATTTCTGGGTTTGTTATATGCAAATCATAGAACCAATAACAAAGGTGATGGCTGTAGATAGACTGATTAAATAAAATCAGGAATCATAGTTTAAAGCAAATTTTTAATTTGTTAGTCTCGCAAAATGGGCTTAGCTCTTTTAATAAACAGTTGGTAGAACTTGTTCTGTGCTTGTGTAGCAATTGAACATAGTTCATACTAAGTGAGAATCTTGGAGTCACATGTCAAGTGAGTAAAAATTGCAATGATTTTCATCTGGAAGATTAGTATAAAGCTTGCAAACTTGCATTTGCAGAAATTTTAGCACATAAACCTAAATATACCATGTTTATGTTCATTGCTATAATTGAACAGGCCACTTTAGATAACAGTTCCTACTTCCCCCTCTGGGCAGCAGTAAGGGCTTGGACAATGAACCAAGGATAAATTCTTAAACTCTGATAAATTGTACTTCTTTTAGGAAAATTGAAATGCCTTTCCTAGCTTATGATGTATTATAAAATATAAATTCCATTATATTCCAAACATTTTTGCTAATGTCTGAAGTTGATGGTAACAGTTGTAGCTCAAACATATTTGGAGCAATGGCTGCTATTAATGAACTCTAAGAACTACTGCAGCTTTCCTCGTTCTCAAATTTCTAGAAAATTACTAACAATATCTTGCAATGTTTCCATAAACAGAGGTTTATTCCTAGTTCTGCTTTCTTTCTATACTGGTGACGTTTTTATTTGTTGATATTGCCTAGTGAAAATCTAAATGAAGTTTTTATTGATGAAAAATTCTGCATAAAATTATGCATAATTATGACTATAATTGTAATTACAGATTAAATTATTCAGGCTTCAGTTATAATTGGAAAGAATTGTTTTGAATCAACACTTTTGCTATTCATTAAAGTAGCCACATTCTTCGCAAGTTTTGTGTGAATTTAAGGTGGCACTGCAGTAAGGAAACTATTTATTTAGGCTAATGCTATTCTTCAGGCAGTGACATCTTTTTTCAGACTCATGCAGAAATCTTTAAAAAAAAAGGAGGGGGGTCTGGTTACTTAAATGAGCAGAGAAACGCTGTGCCCATATAAAGTCCAAAGCATTTATCACAAGTCTTCTGAGATGTATAATATGTATGCATTTTCCTTAAATAAGTTTTCTTCGCACTTGCAAGAGTCTAATCTCCACATCCTATTCTGAGGCAAGAAGAGATTATGAATAGGGTAAGGAATTTGAATGAAATGAAAACATATTTGTTAACTGAGTAATTTAAACTGGCAATTAATTCCTAAATAGGTATTTGTGAAGATTGTTGTTAAAATATCAACACAACAAAACTAATCATAAAGTGATTTCTTTCACTAAACAGAGTCAGCACGCTTCAAACAAAATTCTTTCCTAGTTCACATTTCTAAAATGATTATATTGTGGGACAGACATAAAATGAAGAGGAGAAAAAAATCTGTATGTGTCTTTTCGTTTTGTTTACTTGTTATAAATGATGCAATTGTCAAAAAGCTATTAAAGGATACTTGGGATTTTGATCACAACAGTATTAATGGAATAGACCTCATATTACCGATGATTCAGTCATCTGTCAGCCAGATAAATGGATTAGTGTAAGAAGTATTCTAGTGAAGAAATGTAGCCTGTGGAGCTTTCAGCTAATTATATTTAAGTTGTTTAGTACTGCTGGGAAGCAGAATCCAAGCAAATGCTGAAAGCTTTCATGCAACATGTCCCATTAGAGTTTGTGTTCAGAAACTCATTATCTTTTCTGGCTTACACTGGATGGATTCTACGAACCTGACGTGAAATGGAAAAGAGCAATAAATAGTAAAAAAGACATTTTAATTTAACTTCCAATCCTTTCCTGAATCAGCAACTATTGGTCTGCATGATTTGTCTGCTATTTCTGCAGTTAAAGATAATTGTGCTTTAACTTGATTTGTTATCTCTACAAATCTTTTTCTGCTATCAGGTATATATCTATATATCTAAAGAAGAATATGATTTGATCATTCTAAATTCAGATTAAGAACAGGAGAGTGCTACAGGATCCAGCCATTGTCAAATTCCCAGATGACACTTAGAGAACATTTGCATGATTATTTAATTGCCGCCTTTCTTACATTATCTGACTTTGCTTTTTAATGATGATGATGATGATGATGATGATGATAGCAATAGCACTTAGACTTATATACCGCTTCATAGTGCTTTACAGCCCTCTCTAAGCAGTTTACAGAATCAGCATATTGCCCCCAACAATCTGGGTCCTCATTTTACCGACCTCGGAAGGATGGAAGGCTGAGTCAACCTTGAGCCTGGTGAGATTTGATCTGCCAAACTGCTGGCAGCCGGTGATCAGCAGAAGTAGCCTGCAGTACTGCACTCTAACCACTGCGCCACCGCGGCTCATAATGATGATGATGATGATGATGATGAAAATGATAATTCTATTGTTATCATTATTTACACTCAGCATTGTGATTTAATATCATTTGTGAATAGCCCACAATGTTACTCAGCAAACAATGATTAAAAATAACTGGATCATTGTATGACATTCAGAATCCTCTAGGATTTAGAGTTGTAATTTAACTATCACCAAATAAGACAGACAAACATTGAAGTTTGTTTAGTGTAGCGTTTACCTTCAAGATAAATTGAGAGTATGTCTCCTGAATTTTCAATTAATATATTTTATCTCATTCTCACATCTTCTTTGTTATACTTGGAAGAGACGTATATGAAGAAAGATTGACATGTTTTGCACAGTTAACATCCTTGAAAACTCTAGCAGGACTAACAATTCTTTAACTTCCAATGGTTGACTTGCTAGTTTTCTCCATATCCTTTGGCTGCTATTTTTTTTTTCAGTTAATGGTTTTTGTTACCACATACTTCTTAACGGGAAACATTTAAACTTTTTGCAATTGTAAAAACTTCTGAAGTACTTCCAGTGATATGAATCTTGCCTCTACTTCCCTTTCCCTGCTATGGTAAAAATACTGCCAAGCCTGGCTAATTCTTCTTTGGAAGTATGGCAAAATAGCTTTTAAAATTTCATCCTTTGGATAAATCATGGGTTACTGTCACAAATTTTTACAGCTCTTATAATTATAACTTATTGAGTATTTTTAATATGTTTTAAATTTATTGTAAAATATCTTTTAACTACCTCTTTTAAAAAGGAGTAGCTTATATATGTACATTTGTTTCTATTTCTGCACTTTAGACTGCCAAATCAGAGTAATTTGCGTTGCAATTAACACTTCATAAGGTGACCTAAGAAGTAAAATATATAATATGCTGCCATGATAATAATTGAATATTTTAATTCTCATAGAAGCTAAACAATCCACCAAAGCTTTTATATACAAGTAGTCTTCACACAGAAGAATATTCTTTTAGCAACCATTGAAAATTATGACAGTACTGAACGAAGGGACTTATGATCTGTGCCCAAAGTTACAGCCATTGCAGTATGATGGTAATCTGGACACTTGGCAACCTGTACACACTTAAGAAGGGTTGCAGAAGGGTTGCCAAGTGCCCTGCTATCATGTGATTGTTATTTGCAGTCTTTCCTGCTGGCTTCCCCAGAAAGTCAGTGGAGAAGCCAGCAGGGAAGGTTGTAAGCCACTGCTTTCTCGTTGATTCCTGGGGACTGCCTGAAAAATGTCTGTCCAGAAATTCAAGCAGAAATCTAAGTATGGGTTTTGGAACAGACTTTTTTCAGCCAGCCTCCTTGAGAGCAAAAAAGCTATTTAGCAGAGGCACAGTTACTGTTTTTGGCTCAAAAACAGTAACTGTGAGAGGGACCTTGGAGTCCTAGTGGATGATCAGTTAAATATGAGCCAGCAGTGTGCAGCAGCTGCCAAAAAAGCCAACACAGTTCTAGGCTGCAT
>QLTV01002840.1:100343-126293 GCA_003457575.1 Thermophis baileyi
AACACACCCAATATCATCACACTGATTGGAGTCAAGGTTGGCTCACACCTGGCTCCAATTAGCTCTTGGAGAAGTCATTAGGCTAGGGGCTCACATACTTTTTCCTCCCTGCACTGTGAATGTTTATATGTTATGTTCAATTAAACCATGGCAACATCTAATGTTTGTGTAGTATTATTTTAAGCAGACTGTGTTTTTCTATTGTTGTGACTTAGATGATGTTCAGAGCACATTTTATGACCAATTCATGCAAAACTCCACGTAATCCCAAGGGGTTCACATACTTTTTCTTGCAACTGTAAGAGCTTTCATCCTATTCAACATAAGCTTTATGTTTTAGGTACAGCTGTTTTGCATTTGTTTATTTTCAAACAGACACAATGCTTTAATTTTTAACTGGCCAATTAATTAATGCATTGAAGTCTAATATGAACCTAACAGTCTATTGTCTCTGAAGAAAATAAATGCTGTTGTTGAAACAGTGCTCTAGAGGAGAAAGAAGGTGTGTTTTCTATCTCTGTTTCCGTGTTTTTCTGTGTGTGAAAAGAAAGATTATTAAAAATATAATCATTTCAATGAATCATTTTTAATTGTCATTCATGGGAATTGTCATTTCCAATAAATGTTGCACTTGCAACTATTATGCAACAGTAGTATCAGTTTGTATGTATTTGTTTCTTCAATAGAAATTCATATCTGAAAGCAAAATATATTGATTGACATAATGCATTTCAAAAATTTATAAATCTGTTTCTGATCAGGATGTGTATTTGAACTTATAGTTTAAAGATTATTTATATCTACATTCTTGGATGTTACATAACTTGTTTTATTACTATTGAAATATAAATGTAGATGTAGTGGCAGGAGCCCTGATGGTGCAGTGGTTAGAGAAGAGCAGTATTGCAGGCAAATTTTGCCCACAGCCTGGAGTTCGTCCTGATGGAATTCAATGTTGACTCAGCCTTCCATTCTCCCGAGGTCAATGAAATGAGGACCCAGATTGTTGGGGGCAATATGCTGATGTTGTTAACTGCCCAGAGAGTACTGTAAAGCACCATGGGGCAGTATACATTAAGTGCTATTGCTAGGGGGCAATATCTTTACTATTTTTATTATTTTTTATTGTTATTATTTTATTTTATTTTTTTAATTGCTAATTTGATTTGCTTCATTCAAGTCTTGCAATGTGCTTCATCGTAGTGATTTCTTGGGGAGAAGAGTGAAAGTGCCAAAAGTCTATGCCAAGAGTACATACTCCCAGCGGACTCAGCGAAGGCATGAAGTTTATCCCTGCTGCCCAGATATAGCAAGCAAGCAAGCTGTATCAACCAGCAGCGATATAGAGAGGTCTGGAGGTGGACAATTACTTTAGCGATAATAGCAAAGGCATTATTTCATAATTCATGGGAGAAGGCAATAGTAAATCACCCTTGTATTTTATCAAGGCAACCACATGGATAAACAGTACAAATGGATAAGACAATATAATGCCAAATACTGGCCCCTCAGGTGGGAAGGCATTCAATATGCTGCTGAAGATCTTTTAGAATGCTAATGGTGTTTATGACTCAGACTAAAGCTTTTAGGATGTCTAGTTGTTGATATTGCCATGTAGAAAAATAAAACCTGAAGCTGCAATGACAGAATTAGAATGGGGATATTAAATGTAGGAATCATGAGCATGGGAAAGCTGAAATGAATTAACTTTAGATCAACATGTTAGGCATCAGCAAATTAAAATGGACTGGAATTGGACACTTTTAGTCAGAAAATCATACTGTTACTATTCAGGACAAAATCCTCCCCAAAGAACGAACAACATTGCTTTCGTGGTTAGGAAAAATACAGCAAAGGCAGCATTTGGATACAGTGCAGTCAATGATTAAATAATATCAGTTAGAATCTGCAGGCTTCCCTTTCAATATGATGAATATTCAAGTTTATGCTCAACTATCGATGCAGAAGAAAATACAGTTGACAAGTTTTGTAGTTAAATTTGTGATGGAATGTGCACCTGGAGAAACAGGGGAGAGGAGTTTTGGCAGCACAGAGCTTTCCCAGGGAGGAGGGAGTACATTCCATGACAGAGAAGCTCAAATTAAGAGACTGCAGTCTGGAACTGAATGAGGGAGAGGGAAGACATTCAAGGTAGCCACATCTTAGCATCTTTCAAGGTATATCTAATAAATTAGAAGGTTATAGCTGTAGTTTAACTAGATTCTATCCTTTAGGTATAAGAAAATAAAGAACTGGATCAATTGGATTTCACTGTGTAATCTTTGGGCATGAGCCTGACAAAATCTGAAATCAACAGAACATGCAAGTAAGCTGATTATAGTTGTAGAACATTAGAATGCCAAAACTGGAAATAATAAGGAAGAAAACATAGTTGGACTGTATGTCTTAGGAAATGAAATGAAGTAGAATAATACTCTATTAGATTTTAGATTTAGATTTTTCATTGCTGTCACAATCTTCAAACAGCCAAAACAACATGAACATCATCAGCTGAAGTATACATAAATCATATTAACTATGTGATTGATACAAGGAGGTTGAAGACCTTAGTTATTACAGTAAAGATGTGGCCAGGAGTTGACTGGAACATATCATGAACTCCTCATGTGTTAATTTCAAGTCAAGCTAAAGGGGAAGAAGAAAACTTAATCCTTTCCACAATTTGGTCCTTGAGCATGTATACACCACATTCATGCATGCTGATAGGGAACAAAAGGAAATGTGTAATGAAATCAAAGAAGTTAAGTATAAATGTGAAAGAGGTCTGCAAAGATCAAGAAACAGAATAGCACTTTTACAACCCACTCTAAGCGATTTACAGAGTCAGCATATGGCCCCAACAATCTGGGTCCCTGGAAAGGATGGAAGACTGAGTCAACCTTGAGCTGCTCCGAATTGAACTCCTGGAGTAAGCAGTGAGTTAGTCCTGCAGTTCTGCATTCTGACCACTGCGCCACCAAGAAAGTAAACTGGGTGCCAGAAAAATAATTGAAATTGCCACTAAGAGAAGCTGAAGCCAGGAGAGACAAAGATCTCAAGAAGGAGCTGTAGTCCTCCCTTAGCAGCCATGAAATCCAGCTGGATAACTCTTTCTCATCCCAACCCATCTCACAGGGTTGTTATTGTGTGGGGGAATAGGGAGATGAAGGTGTGTTGGATATGTTTGTCACCTTAAGTTATTTGTAAAAATAATAAAGATATGACACAATCAAACAAACAAATAATATGATAAAGAATTTCAGAGAGCTACTAGAAGAGACAAAGAACAGTATTATAATAACACCTGTATAGGTGATCCTCATTTAACAATTATTTGCTCAATGAGTATTTGAACTTGTGACTGTCATGGACAACTCAAACTGATAAGGAACCAACAATGAATAGCCAATTCCCAAGATGCCAGGTGAACTGCTGTCTCAGGAATTTCAGGCAGAAGAAGCTGCACCATCTAGTAACCCATGAGGAGTTTGAGCTGACCTCCCCCCTTCCCTGGTGTAAGGGCTTGCCATGTGGAGAGGAGAGCAAAGCAAAGCAAACCTTGCCCTTTCAAATGAAGATTGGGGAACAATTAGGGTTGCTTCTATTTAAGAATTGTAGTGTGTGCAGGCTCCTCTGTTGGAGACAACTGTTTGTTGGCCTAGAGTCCCTAAACCAGGGCTGTCAAACTACCGGCCTGCAGGCTGGATGCGTCACGTGTTGGCCACGCCCAATTTAGCGAAGAAGGAAAAAGTCCCGATAAGTCACGTGACGCTGCCGTGACGATGTGAGTTTGACACCCGTGCCCTAGACTATGTGTGTGTTGCTTGCATTCGCTCCAGACCATCTTAGTGAGCTTAAGAAAGGGTGATTTCCTCACATCGGTGGACCTCACAGAGGCCTACCTTCATGTGTCCATCCATCCCGACCATAGGCAGTTTCTCTGCTTTTTCCACACGGGGAAGCACATTCAGTACCAGGCACTTCCATTCGGACTCTCCTCAGCTTATTCACCAAGTTACTTGCGGTGATAGAAGCTCACCTTCGAACTATACCCATCAGGATCCAGTGCTACCTGGACGATGTCCTCATTCTGTCTGGGTCAGCACTTCAGGCAGAGAGAGACCTCGCCCACACCATTCAAGTCCTCCAGGACCATGGTTTCTCTATCAACAGGGAAAAAAGCCAACTTGTTCCGACGACATGATTGCTCCATTTGGGGGCGATCATAGACTCTGTAGAGGGTCTTCCTGTCCCAGGAGCGTCAAACCAACCTGTCAGAATTGGCGGCTCACGTCCAAAGAGAGCGTTCAGTTCCTCTGATCCTGCTCTTTCAATTACTGGGAAAGATGGTCTCCACCTTCTCCATTGTCCCGTGGGCCCGTCTCCATAGCAGAAGCCTGCAGTGGTTTCTTCTTCCACATCAGAAGCGCAGCAGCGGCACCTTGTCGACAAAGGTACTGGTTTCCCTCATCGTCATTCGCTCATTACAATGGTGGATGTCACCGGCCATTTCCAGGGGGTCCCTGTTCAGGGAAACAATGCGTCTGACGTTGACAACCGATGCCAGCCTCTTTGACTGGGGGGCACACCTGCAGTCTCTTACAGCGCAGGGAGAGTGGACTCAGATGGACTTGAGCCACAATATAAACTGCACGAGCTCCGGGCAATCCATCTAGCCCTTCTGAGTTTCGAGAAGACAGTGCTCAACAAGCACATTCTGGTCCTCACAGACAACATGACTGCCAAGGCCCATGTAAATCGCCAGGGAGGGACCCACTCCCAACTCCTCATGCAAGAGGCAGAGCAACTGGGCCTCTGGGCAGAGACTCACGTACTGTCCATGCGGGCAGACCACATATCAGGGGTGGCAAACGTGCAGGCGGACCACCTGAGTAGATTTACCATCGACCACTCGGAGTGGCGCCTGCACCCCTCCCTCTTCCGGGAGTTGACAGAACGATTTGGAACCCCGACAGTCGACTTGTTTGCCATCCCAGACAACACTCACCTGCCTTGTTATTATACCAGGTTCGCGACGCCAGGGGCAGAAGGCGTGGATGCTCTCCGCAGCTCGTGGCCGCCTGCGCCCTCCCTGCTGTACGCCTTCCCTCCTCTTCAGTTAATCCCGAAAGTCATCTGGAAGATTCTGGAAGAGAAGGTGAAAATCCTGCTTCTGGCTCCCCATTGGCCCAGGAGGCCATGGTTCGCGGACTTGGTGAGCCTGTCAGTGACTCGGCCCTGGAGGATTCCGCAGAACAGGATCTCCCTCACTCAAGGGGCACTGGAACATCCAGACCTGCAGTGGTTCCAGTTGACCGCATGGAGTTTGAGTGGAGGGTCCTGAGCGGGGACAATTTTTCCTCCAGGGTCATCCGTACTATCCAGGCTTCAAGGCGTCCTTCCACCACAAGAATCTACAATTCCACGTGGAGGACCTTTTGCTCTTGGTGCACCAAGATGAGTCTTATCCTTAATGAGGTTTCCTTACCACAGATCCTAGAGTTCCTCCAGGAGGGAATAGATAGCGGGCTGTCCCCCAACACCATTAAGAGGCAGGTGGCGGCCCTAGCCTCGGTATTGGCATGCGGAGCCCAGGACTCCCTGGCCCAACACCCTATGGTCAGACGGTTGATAAGGGGAGCAATTAATCTCAAACCTCCGGTAGTTCACAGATACCCAACCTGGGACCTGTAAAAGGTCCTAAACGCACTTACCGGAGCCCCCTTTGAACCCTTGAGGTCTACATCCCTCAGGTACCTTACGCTTAAGGTATCTTTTTTAGTGGCCATCACCTCAGCTAGGAGGGTGTCTGAATTGGTGGCCTTATCTATTAGACAAGACTTCTGCGTGTTTCACACTGACAGAGTGGTCCTTAGGTTGGACCCTTCCTTTGTTCTGAAAATAAACTCCTGGTTCCATAGGGCCCAAGAGCTAGTGTTACCGAACTTCTGCCCACAGCCAGTACATCGCTTAGAGCAGAAATGGCAGATGCTGGACGTAAGGAGGCCCCTCCGTATATACATCAATAGCAATAGCAATAGCACTTAGACTTATATACCGCTTTACAGTGCTTTACAGCACTCTCTAAGCGGTTCACAGAGTCAGCATATTGCCCCCAACAATCTGGGTCCTCATTTTACCCACCTTGGAAGGATGGAAGGCTGAGTCAACCTTGAGCCGGTGAGATTTGAACCGCTGAACTGCTGAACAGTCAGCTGAAGTAGCCTGCAGTACTGCACTCTAACCACTGCGCCACCTCGGCTCTTCTCAAGAGGACCTCTCACATCAGACGTATAGAATTGCTGTTCGTCTCCTTTCAATCAGGCACACTTGGCAACAGGGTTACCCCTTCCACCATAGGGCGAGGGATTAAAGCGTGTATTGCCCAAGCATATACTCTGCAGGCCTTACCAGTACCAGGTCGCCTTATGGCCCACTCCACTAGGAGTGCGGCTACATCTGCGGCGTGGGCTACCCAGGCCTCAGTTGAGGAAATCTGTAGAGCAGCTACCTGGCCGTCCCTGACTCCATTCATCCGCCACTATAAACTGGACTCCTTCACCTTGGCCGAGGCGGCATTTGGCAGGCGTGTTCTGCAAAGAGTGCACACGGATGGGGGACCCCTGGACCAGACAGCGGCCCACCCATGAGGACAGCCAAGCTTGGGCATGTCCCATTCCTGGATGCTATCTCCACCCACTATGGAGAAAGGACGTTGGTCTTACCTGAGATGCCTTTTCTCTTGGTGGTGGAGATAGCATCCAGCCCCTCCCAGATTGCGGTCCGGCCCTGGGGCCCCCTTGGAACCATGACTTCAGGATACCACGTCAGCCTGCAGCGATCTCATCACAAGCTGGAAGGACAACCAGAGGAGGCGTGTTGTTACAGTTTGCAGACTCAGTCCAATCAGATGACATACGGAGTTAACCCATTCCTGGATGCTATCTCCACCACCAAGAGAAAAGGCGTCTCAGGTAAGACCAACGCCCTTTCTTTCAAACTTCTCTGCTAGCAAACAGATTTTGTTCATATTTAAATAATCAGTACTAATAAATCTTGACAAAGGATTTTTGATGTTGCTTCAAATGTTACATGCTTATTATCACATATAGTTTATTTCTTCCTTTGAGAATATTGCAGATAATTTCAGATTATCTGAGCTGTATTTTATGACTGAAAGAGAGTTTAGATGGATGTATTTCTTTCTTAACTATTTTTCTGTCTGTCTCTATCTCTATCTCTTTATCTAATTTATAATGCCACTTCTTCCTTGCAAGTACTTCTCTAGTTTTGCACCTGTGCCTTATTCAGTGCTCATCTTGTTCTGTCCTGTACTATATTATGTCACAAAATTTTGAACAGGCTCAGTAGAAGGCAAAATGCTTATGCCACATTTTCAATAAACAAATGAGATGAAGCACTTCCTCTTCCTGTATTTGTTCCTTTTTTATTAAGTACACATTTGTACTCCTATTACCTCATCTGAATATTTTTAAATATATTTACCATTTTAACATCAAATTATATGGATTGGAATTTGTTTTTCCTGCTTTAGTAACCAAATGACATTATGTCAACTGCTTTCAGTTGGATGTATCTTTTTTAAAAATGTCCAATTGAATGATATATGCCTATTTAGTTGAATACTACATGAAGATTTCATAGATAGTATCACATAATTTTGTTTCTGCCATTGTTTGCTATATACCGTGTTTCCCCGAAAATAAGACCCTGTCTTATATTTTTTTGAACCCTGAAATAAGTGCTTGGCCTTATTGCCATGCACTCAAAAGCCCGATTGGGCTTATTATCAGGGGATGTCTTATTTTGGGGGAAACAGGATATTATCATAGCCAAATTAATGGAAGCCATTAATATTGATATCAAAACTTTGACAGTTTATCACATAAAGTGGATAGTTGACTCTTTCATTTTTTTTCCAATCTTGGAACATAATTAAAACCAAATAATTACTATATATTGTTACTAACTTTTCTAACTTCTTTTAACTTCAATAATGTGATCATCTGTTCTCACACCTTTCCTTGATTGCATAGGCTAATATATTAATATCAAAGTATTTCATTTTCAAAAAAGACTAATCAAAGTTCTTACATCTCAGAAGTAGGTTATGAAATAGAATCTAAAACAATCTCACTAATTAAGAGGTTTTTTTTCTGAGTGAAGTGCTTAGAACAAAAGATCAATAAAGTAAAAGCCCTTTTCACTGTGGACAAGAGAGGATTGGAAAAGATCAATTTCTACTTTCAGATTTTAAATGCTAGAGGCTGATGACATTAAAAAAAAACCAGCTGTGAACTGAAAAAGTAAACCAATCAAACTAATAGAGCCGTGGTGGCGAAACTATGGCACGCGTGCCACAGGTGGCACGCAGAGCCCTCTGTGTGGGCACGCGTGCCTTCGCCCCAGCACAGACGAAATGCTGCCGGACATGCACCGAAACAAGCTATGGGCAGAACAGGGCTCTGATTGGTGGATGCGGTTTCGTTCCGCGCCTCCCGTTTAAGTTGATAGACAGACAGGGGCCTGTTTGCAAATGGTCCCCGTTCCTTTCCTTCTATTTCGAAAAACCCTCCCCGGCCTTTCGCTTTTTCCATCCCCGATTCCCTCCGGTAGTTGTCATTTGCTTGCCTTCTTTCAAAAATTACACAGATACACAAGCAAATAACCAGTGTGTTGATGAGTCCTAATTGCAAAGAATGGGGTGTGTGTATGTGTAAGACTAGACTAGAGGGATCTTGCACACCGCTTTCTATCTCTGCAGCAATAACAGATCCCTCGCTGCCCACCTCCTCGCCCCTCCTCCTCGTGCTTGGTCCCCTTGGTGTGTCCTTTTCCTGTGGCAGGATTGTCTCGGATCATGTGCAGAGTGCCTTCATCTGCAGAGTGGCTTTCAAATCAACCCTGCAAATTTTCAGCCCTCACCAGAGCAATAGAAAGGAGAGGAGGACTCTTTAGCTTCGCCCTTCTTCGGTCCAGCTCCGTCCTGTGCCGCGGCGACCCTTCACACTCACCCCGCTTCCCTGCCACATTCCCACGAGGACCGCTCCCCCGTCTCCTTTCGTGAGCCCGCCTGATCTCCCTTCTAAGGCTAGCCAGGCTCTGCTGCCCCCTCTTACCCTCCCCCTGCTCCCCACACCAGCAGCAGCAGGTAAAGGGAGATGGGCTGCCCTGGGACTTTGGCAGGGTGTCCGGAAAAGATCTGGCCTGGGGAGGGGAGGGTGGCAGTAGGAACCCCGCAGATGCTGAGACCTTCCCTCGCCAGAAGGACTTGGCTGACCCAGTGCAGGGATGAGGATGGCGGAGCCGTTGCTGGGGTGGTGTGTGTGTGAGAGAGTGAGAGAGACACTGTGTGTGTGAGAGAGAGAGAGACTCAGCTTGCTTCCCTTCTAAGCTTGCAGTCACTGTCAAAAGTTCAGTTTGTCCTCTAATTGCCTGAGCAGATCCTTCTAAGAAGAGTTCACTGGCATTGTTGGGATTTGAGAGAGAGGGGGGGGGAAGAGAGAGAGAAACAGAGAGAGGGGGGGAGGGAAAGAAAGAGAGAGAGAGAAAGGGAAAGAGAGGGGGAGGGAAAGAGGGGGGAAAGAGAGGGAGGGAAAAAGAAATGATATTACAAAAGTTTTTCTTTTTTATTGTTGTTAAACATAATATTTCAAAAGCAGAAAAAAAAATGAAGGGCCATAAAAGTACATTTATCACATTTTTCTTACAACAATTAGCTGAACTCTGCCTTGTTTATCATTATTTTAGGTAGTAAAACCTCATTATTCAGGTTAAATTGCCATGTTGGCACTGCAATAAATAAGTGGGTTTTGGGTTGCAGTTTGGGCACTCGGTCTCTGAAAGGTTCACCATCACTGTAATAGAGTTTAAAATGTTTAAAATATGTATCTATCCAGTAATCTCTGAGTCAGTTGTTAGGTTTTAGGCTTTCTGGCTATTAGCTTCTAAATCCATTTAAACATTTTTCATTTTTCTACATTTTTTCTTTTATGTGAGGAACATGGTCACTGAATGAAGCATTGAACACCCTACATAAAGCTTCTACTTTTTCTCTCGGACTTTTTTCTTCCTAGTTTTATTTCCCATTGATTTCAACCATATCTGTAAATCACTTGCTGGTATCTCTTATCTGAAACTACTGGTTTTTAGAAAGCAGTGAATTTCAAATTATCTACTTGAAATAATATTTGTATTTGCATATCAGCTTTTCTGTGGATTTCAAACAAACATCCATTTTTAATCTCATGATCTCTGCAATATTTTATGACAAAGAAATGAGCTGACCATTCAAAGAAGTACTTAGGACTCCAAACCAAGGCTAGAAACACAGCTGTGTTGTATACACAGCCTTCTGCCACCTGGAATTTAACTTATTTGAACCTCTTGGAGGGAGAAGAGAAATGAATGCAACTTCTTTTGGAGGAAGGAAAATTCAGCCTTTTTGAAGGGAGTAGAGAAATTAATTCAACCTGTTTTGTGAGGAAAGGTTCCTTTGTGCATTGGAGGCTTTGGGGTTTAAAGCCAGTCAGTTACCAGAGCAAGGCTGGCTGGCTAGCTACAGTGTGTCCAGGAAAAGCCCAAGCTTGCTGCCTGTGTTTAATCGCAGGAGAAAGATTGCTTGGCACTGCTGTAGCTCATATTGAGAGAGCTCCTATACAAGGTCCTCCTGCTCAGCCTGTGCTGGGGTAGCACCAAGCAATTTTACTACTTCAAGTGAATATGTAGGAGTTCTTGAGAGTCACAAAGCTGGAGTTTCGGTTACTGATCACTAAATTTATTATTTAGTTTTAATATATAATACCTTATGTTTTGTTGTATTTTAATTTTATTTTCTTAATTGTTACCCAACTGCGTTTTAATCTGGTTTCAGCTGTACTCAGGAATGTTGTGGACTATAGCAATTGCACACTATTTGGTGCTCACTTTGTTTACTTGTAAAACAGTGACTTGAAATGCCAATAATTTTACTGGCACAATTGAATCTTATGCTTTATAAGTTAAACATCTGTTGCTTGTCTTTTAAATCATTTTTAGATTTGTTTTTTAAAAACCTATTTATTGGCTTTGAAGAACATCATATAAAAGAACACTTTGATTTTATAAAACTTGTTTTAAAGTTTAGTATACAATTCTTTAAAACTCCCTTTTTATGACCCTATAAGCCCTTAATTCAGTATGGTTGACAAAATGTGTGGGGGAAGGTGTGACTGAGAATGAAGTCAGCTTCAAAAGTTGCTTGAGAGTTTTCATCAGCCTAAGAAGTTTGAACTGACATGATTATGGAGTTTTCAGATATTTTATGTCATTTCAACCAATACAGATTAGCCATACATCCTGTAAAGTTTTAAAACAATTGTCTTTCTTCATCCCTACTTCTTTGGCATTCTGATAAAAATGATCTTAAAGAGAAAGAGATAACTGATAGATATTGGGAACTTATTGGGGGCATCAAAGAGTGACAATGCAACGTTGATGTAACCATTATAAAGCAGTAGACAGAGCAGTGAAGATAATGCAGACAGATTCTGTGGTGATGGTTCAGAAAATCAGTCAGAGAAAGAAAACTCTCAAAGAAAAAAAGATGTTTTAGGAATCCTGAAAATGTTGAGATAAGTTAGAGTTTAAATAGTTAATTGAAAGGTAGCTGTGTCTAAAATATTTTTCCAAGCCCTAATATATATTTTGTGTGTTCCTATGTGTGCCTCACTCTCCCATACATTGATACTGAATATTGTTCCAAAGATAGGCCAACGTCAATCTTAGCCATTTTTTCTGTTACCTTCAGTTGTATTGGTTGGCATCAATACTAATAGTAGTGTGTAATAGTAGAACAGCAGCAGCAGCAAATGGGTATTTTGGACATGGAGATAATAAATATGAAGATATAATTGATATGTTAATTGGTATTGTTTATTAGACTTGCAAATGGTTTATTGTAATCAGAGTTTTTTCCAATGAAATATCTGTTTTAGTGTGATATAGTTATGTGATATTGATATTGTAACAATTATAATTATTATTCCTAGTGTCATTGATATGTCTGCTGTCAGAACTAAAAAGTCATTTTTTTTATATTATTCTGATAGAGTTTATTCAGAACAAACAAACCTATGGTTGTGGACTAAGCTTTGAGAAGACTTAAAATAGATAATGTACCAATTTTTAGCAGTCTTGCCACTGAATGCAGTTATGTCTTTCCATATTATATATAGATTTCTGTACAATTTGATCTTCTTCATGGACTTTATAATCATTTTTTAATTATAAAGTAATCCATGTCCTTTCCAAAGAAACTTTTTACTGAAGATAAGATGAAATATTTTTCAGTTAGGAAATACGATCGAAGGAAATAAAAGCAAATTACTATCTCTATTGTGCAAAGTACAAATTACTGCAGTAAGTATAATTAATACCTAGGAAGAAGAGTTCTAATTTACCATGATTGTAAAACTGCAGGGGGAAATCAATATGTATGGATGATAGATTATATGAGAACACTGAAATAAAAGCACCAAATAGTTCCAAAGAAAAGCTCACATAAATAATGCAGACATCTGCTAGACTAATGTCTGACCTTCAGCTTCAAGGAAACCTGTAGATTAGTATAGCTGACTTAAAATAGCAGATGTCACTTTAAGCAGAAGGAATTGCTGAACAGTTTGAATGAATAAATGTTTTCCTAAGTACAAAAAAGGAGAGACGTTGTATATATATGTAGAGAATTTGTAAAGAATCAATTCTGTTGTCTAACATTATTGTGTAACTTATGATGAGAGTGGTCAAAGTGCAACATAGACATTGGAACAATTGGATTATATACAGTACTGTATTTTAAAGGCCATTTGATATACTTTTGATTCATAGTCATAGTTAAAAATTACCATATATTTTATTTGTAATGTATTTTTTTTAACAAATTATAAGGTGTGGAATCACCAACCATGTTTTTCTAGATGACTTCTTTTAAACTGGCTGTTATGTTGCAATATTTGGTTCTTTTCTGGTATGTGGGTTCATTTTACAAGGACAACCATGTGAATTGTAAATAGCTTCAAAATAAATGATGAAAATCTCATTCAAAACTGTCAACTTACTGTTGCTACACTTATTTTACCCAACAATTAAATCTTTCAATCAATTAAATAATTATTTGAACACATGTTTATTTCATTTAAATGCAGCTGTAACTCAGAATAACAGCATACCTACCTTTAAGAAATGTAAAATTCTAAATTACAGTTAAAATTAAATAATTGCAATCAAAAGATATATTTCTGATTATTCCTCTTTGAACAGAACGTGGATCACACTGCTTGCAAGCCTCATTGTATTGAGGTGGGGCTAAGATGAGCATAACCAGCGATGAAGTGAATTTCTTGGTTTATCGTTACCTCCAGGAGTCAGGTAATTACTGTTCTTTTAACAATATAATGTATTTCTCAAACACAAAGTTATTGGAGGTAAAAAAATCATCTAAAGTGCATTAAAATAAATATTATGTTAATTGGTTTGTTTGACAGTATTATTTATCCCCAGTATAGCTTAACTAATTTTCATACTTTGTTAAGATACAGACACTATACTTCCAATTGGCATAAAGAAATTTGCAAAACTGCTAATAGGATTTATAGGAACCTCATAACGAAATGTAACAAAATCATAAGAACACAGTAAAAATTTTACACAGTAAAAGAATACAATATCATTCTGAATCATAATATCAGAAGGTTCTATTAATGGAAAGGCTCTATTGCAGTCTTTCTCAACCTTGGCAACTTTAAGCTATCTGGACTTCAACTTCCAGAATTCCAAGCTAAACATACTGGCTGGAGGATTCTGGGAGTTGAAATCCAGACAGCTTATAAGACAACAAATAACTGTTTTCCATGTATGTTGTTTGATGATTAAATGAGAAGCAGCATCTTTCCAGAAAACTGGAGATGAAATAATCTTTTGGAACATACTATGATTTTATACTGTTCAACAATGTAAAATTAATTATCAAGTTGAATTGGCTTTGGAAATAATTTAAAAGCCAATTTTATTGGAGTAATAAAAGAATAATATATTCTATCAATCTCATTTGAAACTGTCATTGGTGGTTTCTATTTCTTCCATTCCTCAGCTTTTTTTGAAAGCAGCACAAGTACCACGTAGTAATCATAAATTTTTATAATTCTAAATTGCCTAAACTTGTGAACATATTAGAACCAATATATTAGGCACTATTGCATATTAGAACCATCATCATAATACAGGAGAAACCTTGATACAGAAGACAAATCATAGTCCATAGAAAGGGGGTGAAGTCTGTATAATAATATTCATTGTATCTGAGGTCCATTAAGCCACTGAAATAGGGGACGCGGTGGCTCAGTGGCTAAGACGCTGAGCTTGTCGATCAGAAAGGTCGGCAGTTCGGCGGTTCGAATCCCTAGCACTGCATAATGGAGTGAGCTCTCGTTACTTGTCCCAGCTTCTGCCAACCTAGCAGTTCGAAATCTTGTAAAAATGCAAGTAGAAAAATAGGGACCACCTTGGTGGGAAGGTAACAGCGTTCCGTGCGCCTTCGGCATTTAGTCATGCCAGCCACATGACCATGGAATCGTCATCAGACAGCGCTGGCTCTTCGGCTTAGAAACGGAGATGAGCACCGCCCCCTAGAGTCGGGAACGACTAACACGTATTGCGAGGGGAACCTTTACCTTTATCACTGAAATAATGAGTAATAATGTTAATCCAAACTGTGAAAAATAAAGTTCAGCTCTGATCATTTTATTTTTATAACCTTTTTGTTATTTCAACATGTTCTTCCTTGGCATAACTTGTATAAATTAACATTGAAAAATATTCTTTTGAGCAAAGAAAGCAGAAATAATGGACTAGGCTTATAAAATATATCCTTATGGTTTATCTCACCAACCCAAACCTATCTTTCAGTCTACAGTCCAAAACAAAAGCAGTCAAATGGCAGATAATTTCCTGAAATGAGCTATTCTGGAAACTTTTATGGTAACTTTACTTGCACCACAGAGAGACAGCATTAAAGAAAAAAAGGTTTGGACTTCCGGTGGTGATGTCACCATGCTTCAGAGCAAAAGAACAGGGCTCTGTTCTCGAACTCCGACTTTTCTTGACGGAAAACCTGCAAAGGCATCGACAGTTCTGAAGGAAGTGACAGTGGGAAAGGGAAACTTCCAAGGACCTCGGGGGTGAAAAGCAATCCTCCCAAAGGTTCAGGAAACCCCCCTAAGTTTCCGACAAGAAAGAGGTCTGCCATTTGTGACAGGCGCAAAACAGTGACAGCCGCACAGCAGGAAGCAGAAGAGGTGACAATAGTTCCAAACTGAGGTGAGAGAAGAGTCCAAAAAGGAGGGAAAATTGGACTGTCGGAGAAGAAGCGGAAAGATCGAGACTCCAAGTGTGAGGCAGGTCTCTGCCCACAAGAAAGCGGCAACCAGGAGAAGGAAGTGAGCAGCGGCAGGATACTTCGGAAAGTGACGGTACAGAAAGAGACTAAGAAGGGAGAAATATTGAGCCAAAATAGACTGAAAGTGAACAGAAGTGAATTAACCTTGAATTGAGAGCAGTGAATATACCTTTAATAAACTTTTTTCTTTCTGATTCGGGACTTGCTGGATTACGATCGTGATAACGGAGGGTGGAATCGGTCCGAGGAGTGAACGAAGCGGAAAAGTAGGTGGACATTTTGAACAGAGTTTCTGTGGATAAAATAGCCTACCTGCATGAAAAATCGACTGAAGGAGAATGAGCAAGAGATCCGGATTTGCTGGAGTACGATTGTGATAACTGAGGGTGGAAGTGGCCCGAGGACTGAACGAGGTGGAAAAGTAGGTGGACACTTTGAACAGAGTTACAGTGGATATAATAATGTTCTTGTATACAAAACAGATTGAAGGAGAACGGAAAAAACATCGGGACCAAAAGGACTATAAACTACAAAAGGGCTATAAAAAGAGAAATTAAAATCACAGATAACGGGCAGTCTGGATTATTCCTGTTTTCTCCCTTTTTGACAACTTAGAAAAAACTTTGTGACTTAGCGAAAGAGAAGTGGACATAGTGGACACAGTGAGTGGAGAGAGCCATCTAGAGGCCAAAAGTGGATATAATTTTAAAAAAATTGTATAAAAGGAGATGATGCAAGAGTGAGTGGAAAGAAGATTGTATGTTAGAATAAAGAATTGGATCTTATATGTCTGAAGGTAGACTTTATGATTAAGAGTATCATTAAATTAATTATTATTAATCAATTTATTAATGAATTTAAATTAACTCCAATTAATTATTAATTTAAAACAAGAGTATCTTGATATTTAAAAATAAAAATAGTTGAGCAATACATATTTAATGAATTAGAAACATTGTAATTATATACTATTTATATTGTGTAATAGGATACTGGGTAATGTATAGTAGTGAATGTTAAATAGTACTAATGAAACATGAACTCTGTGAATTGTAAGGTGTTATAAATTTGTATAGAGAACACCAAAGTAGAATAGATAGTTATATTTACTTTACTTTAATTGATAGCTAGAAATATAACAATAATTGAAATATATTTAGTAAGATTATATAAAGTTGGTTATAGAATATATACTAGTTAATTAATTAATACACAATAAATATATGCACAGAGTTAAAGAGATAGAAAGGATATTACAGTAAACATTAGAAAATAAGAGTATAACATTAGAATAAGCAAATTGAATAAGTATATTATTGTATGTTATTCTGGAAAAGCCTTCGGGGGGGGAATCAATACCATGACAACAGTTACGAGGACTACCAAGAAAACAACACCACAGCTTACATCAATGACTTCATCACCAAACCTTCAACGTTCAATAGAGAGTATGCTGGGATCGGATAAGTCAAGTTCAACCCAGAGTATTCAGAATATGCAGGCAATGCTCCAAATGATTCAAGAATCAATGGAAAAAACCCACGAAACAATAGTAAAAAATCACGAAGAAACAAAGAAAAATCATGAAGAAACAAAGAAAAATCATGAAGAGATGAAACATGATGTAGGAGACATGAAAATGGACGATAAAATGGACGATAAAATAGGTAGCATTCAACAATCTATTATTCAAAATGAACAAAGAATAAAGACTGTTGAGACAAAAATACAACACCTAGATAAAAAGGTGGAAACAATTGAACAGAAAACTAGCTTTCAAAATAGAGAACTGGAAGATTCAATTATTTTTTTGGAGATGGATAAGGCTTCATTTTATCTTAGATTCCAAAACATAACTGAAGACAAAGATTAAGATCTCGGTGAGAAATTGGCGCAAATCCTAGCAGACGTCATACAGAAAGACAAACAGGACGTATTAAGGGATATAGACGAGGTTTATAGGGTGCACACTAATTATGCATGATGACATCGACTACCAAACGAAGTTCACGCCCGGTTTACAAGGAAGGCAGTAAGAGATGACATTTATAAGAAAATGCGAGAAGAAACAATAGCGTACAATGGAAAGGAGATACAGACTTTAAAGCAGATACCCAGGAGAGTAAGAAATCAAAGAAGAAATTACCAGTTCCTAATAACCCAATTAACAAGAGAGAATGTAATGTTTAGATGGCTAATACCAGAAGGTATATTGATAACATGGCAAGATTTTTTTTAAAAATAGACTGTGTGGAGAAGGTGCAAGAATTTTTCGACCATCACTTTTCAACAGAAGGAGAACAGGAAAGTAGAGAGGAAGTGGAGAGCAGAAGTCAAGAGGAAGACCTGATAGAGGGGAACGAGGAGGAACAGGAAGAAAGAAGGAGACAGGAAAAAGAGCAAAAGGAAAGAGAAGGCGCAAGAGGGAAAGTACAGAGAGAGACAAGAAACACAAGGAAACAAGGACTGAATTATAAATAAAAAGGAAAATGGAAGAGGAAATTAAGCTGATCTCATTAAACATAAATGGACTTAACTCACAAATTAAACGAAGGCAGGTTTTCACAAAACTTCAAAAATTAAAAATGGCTATAGTATGTATACAGGAAGTACATATTACACAACAACAAAACAATTTACTAGTAAATCCAAAACTAGGCAAACTTTTCACATCACTATCCCAACAAAAGAAAAGAGGCATAGTAGCTTACATGAAAGAGAAACTGGAACCGAGACAAATATACAAGGACGAGGATGGAAGAATTTTGATGATAGAGATAAAGACAGAACAGAAAAAAATACTACTTGCTGCAATATATGCCCCGAATAATAATCAAAACGAATTTCACAGAGAATTACATAACAAATTACTAGAATTGGAGTACGAGAACATTTGCCTAATCGGAGACTTTAATGCAGTCACAGACAGTAAAAAGATTACACGATTACACGATTACAATAAAAAGAACAAAACTAAGAAAAGAACGTTGCCCGACTCATTTATAGAAATGTCTCAAGAATTAGTGCTGGAAGATGCCTGGAGAGAAATAAACAACAGGAAAAGCCAATACACATATTACTCTAACCCACACAGATCATGGTCAAGGATTGATATGGCCTGGATTGAGGAAAGACCTGGAAGAAATAGAAATCATGACAAATAGTTGGGCGGACCACAATCCAATCAAGGTAATATGGAAAGGACATAAAATAAAAAGAAGAGGGACAATGAATCAAGAAGTATTGAAACAGAAGAAATTTACACAAATGATGGAGAAGGAATTGAAAATATTTTTTGAAATAAATGTAAAAGAAGATACCTCGCTCCAAAATCTGTGGGACACCACCAAAGCCTATATTCGAGGCCTCACCATAGCATATGTGGCCAAAAGAAATAAGAAAAGAAAGCAAAATCAAGAATGTCTGCAGGAAGAACTTAAAAAAGTGGAATTAGAGCTCCAGAACGATCCCCAAAGTGTAAAACGTAAGAGAAGAGATTTAATTAAATGTAAGTTTAATCTTATTACGCAAGAGGAACTTGCGCAGAAGTTGAAAATGGCGAAACAAAACTATTTTGAACACACTAACAAACCCGGGCGATGGTTAGCTTACAAATTAAAAAAAGAGAGAAAAAAGAATAATAACCCAACTACAGGATGAAGAGGGGGAAATGCACTACAAGAATGAAAAAAAAAAAAGAAATTAGTACAAAACTTTTTTCAAAACTTATATCAACAGGAAAATATAATGGAGGACAGTATCAAGCAATACTTAGATGGAACAAACTTGACTGAAATTGTGGAATCAAAAAGGGAAATTCTTAATGGGGAAATAACTATGATGGAATTGGTAGAGGCGAGAAAGAGACAAAAAAAAAACAACAAATCTCCAGGCCCAGACGGCATACTGGTAGAATTCTATAAGACGATACAGGAACTACTAGATAAACTAATGTTGGAAATTTATAACGATGCATTGACAAACGCGAATATACCAAAATCCTGGACAGACGCTCTTATTTCAATTATTACTAAGGAAGATACAGATCACACACAAATTCGAAACTACAGACCTATTTCGCTATTGAATGTGGACTACAAGATACAGTATTTGCAGCCATTATTTCGGAAAGACTCAAAAAAGTCTTAAATGAATTAATACACATGGACCAAAATGGTTTCCTCCCAAAACGGAATATTAAAAACAATATAAGAATTATAATTGACACACTAGAATATTACAAAGTCCACTCCGGAAAACAAACAGCTTTAATTTTTCTTGATGCCCAGAAGGCCTTCAACAATTTAAATTGGAAATTTATAATCTTACAATTGGAAAAAATGAACTTTGGAGAAAAATTCATAAGAATGGTGGAAAAAATATACACAACCCAAACAGGAAGGATAACAATAAATGGGGATACCACGGGAGCCTTTAATATTGCTAAGGGAGTGAGACAAGGATGTCCACTAGCCCCCTTGTTATTTATTTTGATGTTAGAAGTATTACTAATTACCATTAGAGGTGAGCAGGAAATAAAGGGCTTACAAATTAAAAAAGAAGTGTATAAGCTCCAAGCATTTGCCGATGACTTAGTATTCATACTAGAACAACCATTAGAGACAGGAACCAAATTGCTCCAGCACATAGAAGAATACGGAAAAGTAGCAGGACTCAAAATTAACAAAAACAAAACGAAAGCAATAACGAAAAATCTTACAAAAAAACAAGATAGAGAGTGGGAAGAGAGAATGGGTATACAGGTCACACACAAAAAATACTTGGGAATTTGGATAACAGCTAAATGCTCAACTTTGAAAGATGACAACTATGGTAGATTATGGAAGAAACTTCGATTATCTATCATAGGTAGGATCACCTCTATTAAAATGAATATACTGCCCAGAATTTTATTCTTATTTCAGGTCATACCGATAAAATTAGGGAAAAGATTTTTCAATGATCTAAATAAAATAATAATGAGTTATATTTGGCAAGGGAAAAAACCCACGAATTAAATTAAAATCTTTACAAGATAAGAGAGAAAGAGGAGGATTTGGTCTTCCCGATTGGGAGACCTATTATATAAAAAAGGATGTAGAAATATGGAAGAAACTTCGATTATCTATCATAGGTAGGATCACCTCTATTAAAATGAATATACTGCCCAGAATTTTATTCTTATTTCAGGTCATACCGATAAAATTAGGGAAAAGATTTTTCAATGATCTAAATAAAATAATAATGAGTTATATTTGGCAAGGGAAAAAACCCACGAATTAAATTAAAATCTTTACAAGATAAGAGAGAAAGAGGAGGATTTGATCTTCCCGATTGGGAGACCTACTATCATGCAGCAACCCTTACGTGGATAAAAGATTGGATACTACTAAAAAGTAAAAGAATCTTGACTCTGGAAGGGTATGATCTTCAGAGGGGCTGGCATGCCTTTCTGTGGGACGGCAAAAGTAAAACCCACAGTTACTTTCAAAGACATCTAATTCGAGATGCACTCATACAGGTTTGGCAAAAAATTAAAAGACACCACTACAGCAAAATACCTACTTGGCTTTCGACAATGGAAGCACTAATATACCCAAACTTATTGGACATGGACAAAATGAAGACATATAAAGAAATATTAAAGGAACAAGGAGAATTGAAAACAAGAGTAGAATTAAAGGAGCAGGGTATAGAAATTGACGGGTGGCCGTACTTACAGATAAAAACTAGATACAAAAAAGATGCAGAACAATATGGATTCCAGAAAGAGGAACACGAATTAGATAAAATCTTACTAGGCCCAGAGGACAAAATGATTACAAAATTCTACAATTATTTGCTGATGGAAGAGGAGGTAGTGAAAGAGGTGATGATAACATGGGCACAAAATTTTGGCTACAATATAGAACTGGAGAAATGGGAGAAGGTCTGGAGCAAAAGCTATAAATTGATGAAGTCCGTAGCATATAAAGAAAATATTTACAAAATGTTCTATAGATGGCATCTTCCACCAGCAAGGATAGCAAAAATGTACTCCAACACATCGCCAGAATGTTGGAAATACAAACAAAATCCAGGAATATATTACCACATGTGGTGGTTATGTAAAAAAGCAAAGCAATATTGGCAAAAGATAAGGAAATGGATTGAAGAGATAACAAACCAACAAATAGAAATGAAACCGGAACTATTCTTACTAGGGATATTCACAGGGAGTCATGACAAAAAGACGCAATACTTAATTTTACACATTATCATAGCGGCAAGAATAGTATTCGCACAGAATTGGAAGAACCACAAGATACCGTCAGAGGACTGTGTGATTAAAAAAATCTTAGAGTGTGCAGAGATGGACAGGCTTACAAAAGAAATGAACGATAAAGAAGAATCAGAATATTATAAGATATGGGATGATTGGTATAAATGGCTAGACGACAGATGTATAGGTTAAGAAAGACTAATTTTAAAGAAGGTATAGAAATAAGAAAGGTGCTAAGATAATGTAGAAATGGAATCGACATATAAGAAACAGAAGTAGTATTGTGTAATGTAAATAGAAATATATATAAGGATGAATTTATATCTATAGTTAATTGTAAATGAGGGACAAATGGATGTAACATGGATGTAATACGATATGGGATAATTGTCAAAAAGTAGATTGTAAAAATCTTTTTTAGAAAATGTTTAATAAAAATTAATAAAAAAAGAAAAGAAAAAAGGTTTGTTGTTATGGCAATGCAAGAAACTCTAGGTTTTATGGATCAGCATACATAGCTCCAGTGAGTAGTGTTTTTGCTACAAATAATTTTATTTTATGAAGAAGAGAATTTTTTTTGAGAAATAATAAATAAAATATAAATAAAAAGGTTAGAAAAGTTTTAAACATTGCTAGTCTAAAACTTTAGTTTATTCTTTTCAAAAACATTACAATCAATATTTTTTAAAATTTCAGTACTTTGTTTTAGCATATATAAAGTAAATAGCAATATATGTTACTCTTATTTAAATATTGCATAGTTAACAACACAAACCTAAATGGTTATTAACTGAAGAGAAAAAACGTAGAAAGATAAATGTACTTAGTGCACTTAAACAATGTACTGAAGATCTGGAAATCCAACAAGATCAGTCTACTCTTCCCAAGAGCTCTTCCCAATGTTTTTTCGAGCAGTCAAATTTCCCCTTTTAAAGCAATGAGATATTTATATCAAATAACTGTTCCCAAAATCCAAAGGGCATTAACCTTAGGAACCATTGTGGTGCAGTATTAGAATGCAATATTGCAGGCTGACTCTGCACACTGCCAGAAGTTCAGTCCTGACCGGCTCAAGGTTGACTCAACCTTCCATCCTTTTGAGGTCAGTAAAATGCCCCCAGATTACAGAGTCAGTAAACCACTTAGAGAGTGCTGTAAAGCAGTATAAAGTGGTTTATAAGTGCTACTAGCGTGCTGAAATGCACTTCCCACAGCCGTTTTGGATGGCCGATACCATCCAAAAAAATGCCATATGAGCTGAGACTGTGCCCCTCTGGACAAGGAAACATTGAAATCACATCCTGCTATACTGCATCTTCTATAAGGACTCACAGACTCAATTTATAACACCTTACCTAATAAAATATCCAGGAACTATTGATCTCTTATATGTGCAACTACTGTTATCAGATCAGTACAAATTAGTTTCTTTGAATGTGGCCAAATTCTTTATTCTGTATGCAAAATTAGGCAGACTCCAACTGCCCACTGATAATCCACCACCAATCGTAATATATTTGTCTGGCTTTTATTTTTATTTTTTATTATTATTATTGTTTTAATGCTTTTATTTGTAATGCGGGTCTGTAACTGTAATAAAAATGGATTGATAGGAAGATAAAAAACCATGCTAAACTACCTAGGAAATAGAAAAAACACTATCAAAAAGTAAATAAAACTTAAAACAAAACATAAAAATTAATCTGTTAAAATTATATATTTTAATGTTTAATGTTATTATTTATTTTGAACATGTATTGTAGTTAAATGTATTATAGTTACATTGTACATTCTTGCGGCACTTTCATTACAAAGCTGATTCAAAGTGAAAGTAGACAAATTTCGTTAATCAACATGTCAGCGTTCCAAGTAACAACCCCAACAAAAGAAGACTCCGAGGCTGGCAATTCCTCCAAGTTCCATTTTATTAGAGAAGTCATATTGGCACATCTGGGAAAACCCAAAAGAAAGTCAAAGTTCCATCCCCTGCACCCACATGTCCATCACACTATCCAATCAATTCACCATCCCAACTGGAGACAACCCCCCCCCCCAGTCACTCTCATCCAGGTGCAGGCTGATTGTCCTTGATTCCCGGAGGAATTCTCCACCGACTCCTTGAAATCCCCCCTCCCGTTTTCCCAGGCACTAAATGTGGCAGCCCAGAAGCTCCAAAGAAAAAGATGGCTGCCAGGGCTGACACAACATTTAGAATCTGCAACAGTGTAAGCTTAGTATATACAAAGTTCTTCATCAGCAGAAAGATTTCTGATTTTGGAAATAGAATTAATTCAAATTAATATGTTTAACCCCAAAATTAATATCTTTGAAGAACATGGTTCAGCCTAGTAATGTCTAATGTCTCTAATCAATATGCCCAAGCAAGTAGCAATGCTCATAATATACAGTATGTCACAGAAGTAAGTACACCCCCTCACATTTTGTAAATATTTAAGTATATCTTTTCATGTGACAACACTGAAGAAATGACACTTGGCTACAATGTAAAGTAGTGAGTATACAGCTTGTATAACAGTGTAAATGTGTTGTCCCCTCAAAATAATGCAACACAAAGCCATTAATGTCTAAACTGCTGGCAACAAAAGTGAGTACAGCTCTAAGTAATAATGTCCAAATGGGGCCCAAGTAGCTGTTTTTCCTCCCTGGTGTCATGTGACTCGTTAGTGGTACAGGGTCTCAGGTGTGAAGGGGGAGCAGGTGTGTTAAATTTGGTGTTATCGCTCTCACTCTCTCATACTGGTCACTGGAAGTTCAACATGGCACCTCATGGCAATGAACTCTCTGAGGATCGGAAAAAACGAATTGTTGCTCTACTTAAAGATGGCCTAGGATAAGAAGATTGCCAAGACCCTGAAACTGAGCTGCAGCATGGTGGCCAAGACCATACAGCGGTTTAACAGGACAGGTTCCACTCAGAACAGGCCTCACCATGGTTGACCAAAGAAGTTGAATGCATGCTCAGCGTCATTTCCAGAGGTTGGCTTTGGGAAATAGACATATGAGTGCTGCCAGCATTGCTGCAGAGGTTGAAGGGGTGGGGGGGATAGAATCATGTGTGCTCACCCCCAGCCTCCTTTTCAATGTCAGAGGTCTTCAGGAACTTCTTCGGTTTTGGACAGTTGCAGCCAGGCCTCCCACACCTTGGCCCATTTCTTCTGCAGCGGCAAGGCTTTCCTGAAGGCCTCTGCAGCCGATAACAGAGTTCCAGATCGATCCGGAGCTCTGTTATCAGCTAGGGAAGCCTTCAGGAAAGGCCTTTTCTGAAGGCCTCTGTAGCTGATAACAGTGCTCCGGATTGATCCGGAGCTCTGTTATCGGCTACAGAGGCCTTCAGGAAAGTCTTGCTGCAGAAGAAATGGGCTGAGGTGTGTGAGGCCTGGTTGCAACTATCTGAAAGTAAGTAGTAGGGCAGCTCCACTTCTGTTTCGTTTCCGAACTTCGGATTGGCCCGTTGGGCCATTTTTCGCAGTCCCCAGGCTTCAGGAGGCTTTCCTGAACCCTGGGGAGAGCGAAAAACAGCTCAACGGGCCTACAGGAAGTCCGGAGGCTTCAGTGAGGCCTGTGCGCATGCATGGGGGGGCAGTGGGGTTGTGCGCATGCGCGGGGAGGGGGCATTGCATTATGGGTGTGGGCACACGCGCGCACACTATCGTGCACACGCGCACCCTTTTGCCACCTGAGCCAAAAAAGGTTCGCCATCACTGGCCTAGGCTATAAGAAGATTGCCAAGACCCTGAAACTGAGCTGCAACACAGTGGCCAAGACCATACAGCAGTTTAACAGGACATGTTCCACTCAGAACAGGTCTCGCCATGGTCGACCAAAGAAGTTGAGTGCCCATGCTCAGCGTCATATCCAGAGGTTGGCTTTGGGAAATAGACGTATGAGTGCTGCCAGCATTGCTGCAGAGGTTGAAGGGGGTGGTCAGGCTGTCAGTGCTCAGACCATATGCCACACACTGCATCAAATTGGCCTGCAGGGCTGTCATCTCAGAAGGAAGCCTCTTCTAAAGATGATGCACAAGAAAGCCCGCAAACCATTTGCTGCAGACAAGCAGACTAAGGACATGGATTTCTGGAACCATGTCCTGTGGTCTGATGAGACCAAGATAAACTTATTTGGTTCAGATGTTGTCAAGCGTGTGTGGTGGCAACCAGGGGAGGAGTACAAAGACAGGTGTGTCTTGCTTACAGTCAAGCAGGGTGATGGGAAG
>QLTV01002840.1:132616-200135 GCA_003457575.1 Thermophis baileyi
GCTTCCCCAGGCTTCAGGCGGCTTCCCTGAGGCCTCTGGAATGCGAAAAACTGCCCAATGGGCAAACTGGAAGTTCAGACTTCCGGTTTTCCCGTTGGGCCGTTTTTCACACTCCGGGGCTTCAGGAAGCTTCCCTGAAGCCTCCGGAGGGCAAAACCGCCGAAAAGAAGGCCAAAAATCAGCTGGCCAGCATGAGCATGCGCGCTGGAGCTGACATAGGGCAACGCCTCGCATGCCCTCAGATTGCAAAGCTGAAGAAGTTCCTGAAGACCTCTGACAGTGAAAAGGAGGTTGGGGGTGTGCACACAAGTGAACTTCCGGTTGGCCCGTTGGGCCGTTTTCGCCATCCCCAGGCTTCAGGAGACTTTCCTGAAGCCTGGGGAGAGCGAAAAACGCCGAAAAGAAGGCCAAAAATCAGCTGGCCAGCATGAGCATGCGCGCTGGAGCTGACATAGGGCAACGCCTCGCATGCCCTCAGATATGGCTCCGCGTGCCACCTGTGGCACGTGTGCCCTAGGTTCGCCATCACTGTTATAGCAGGTATGAGCCCTTTGATATTATACTCCTTCTGAGAAACTGAACTTTTTCCTTTCATGTGAAAAAAGATTCTCTTACCTACCATGTCTAAAAAATATAGAATTTTTGTAGATAATATAAAGAAATTATATATTAAAATGCATGTTTTCATTATAATAACCAGCAGAGGCCTGTATAATAATTTCTTATATATAGCAGGCAATGTAAGAGGTTGCTCTTACTCTTAAAAGAAGCATAGTGTATAAACTAACTAAGCTTTTAATAGAAGTAGTTTCATCTGATATTATTTCTCATTTAATAGACAGTTTACTGTTTGCTGTAAACATTACAGTGTTTCTCCTAAGATTTATTTATGTACATTAAAATTTGTCTGGTAACAATATTATAGTGATTGTAATTCAATAGATTTGTGACAAAAGTAGCTAACTGCAAAATTATTTTCAAAGGTAATTCTTAGGATGACTTTTAAAAATGAAGGTTTAGAATCTTATTTCTTATATTAAATAAGTATTACAAAACTGTTTTGTATTTTATATATTACAGATTATGGTGATGATAATTTAAATTAGAAATGACCCAACACTAAATCAATCTGGGAAGCTTATAATTAAAATAAACAGTTTACAGTAGTTTTGTTTTGAAATTTTGATATAGTACATAGAGTTTTCTATCATCACAAAGAATCAAATAGTAGAACAGTGATCCCTCAGTACTTATTGTTAATTGGTTCTGGGGGGGCACGATGAATACCAAAAATGATGAGTACCAAACACATTTTGTTTGGAATAATGTAACGAGTCAAGAGGCAGCCGACATCGACAAGTTCTAGCTTGTGCATTTAGTACAAAACAAACGATGAGTACTGGGACAAAATGTTCACCTCAAAATGCATTGAGACCAAATTCAATGAGTTTCAAAGCAGTTGAGTACCAAGGTACCATGTTTTTCCAAAAATAAGACCAGTCTTATTTTCTTTTGGCCCCAAAATAAGCACCAGGTCTTATTTTCAGAGGATGTCTTACCCACTTACCTTAGGACCACCGCAGCCATGCCTCCCACGCCCTGACACCTGTTGCACCGCTGCCCGACTTCTTTCACGGCCGCTCGCAGCCAGACGCCACATGGCTTGTCGACCGGTGCCACCGCTCACAGCATGACACCGCGAGGCTCATTGCGCCCGTGCCACCGCTCGCAGCAGGAGGCCGCATGGCACATTATGCCATTGCGCGCGAGCACAATGCACTGACACAGAAAGTGTCACGGCATTCTGCCGCAAGCAGCAGCACTGGCATGAGCCACATGGTGTCCTGTCGCAAGGAGTGGCACCGGCGCAATGCGCCACATGGTGTCTGGCTGTAATGCAAGCATCCGCAAGAGGCTACAGAAGAAGTCGGACAGCAGCGCGACAGGCGGGAGGGTGTGGGAAGCCTGGCTGCGGCAGTCCTAAGGTAAGTGGGTGTGGGGCGCGTGGGGCAGCTCCACCCCCTACCCCTGCCCTAGCTTGATTTTTACACCTGCGCCTTGCCCCACCTTGTACAATCAGATGGTGAGTGGGGTTTAACTAGGTCCTATTTTGGGGTAGGGCTTATATTAGGCAGAGGCGTGAAAATCGGGCTAGAGCTTGTTTTCGGGGTAGGCCATATTATCAGGCAAACACGGTACCACTGTACTGTTATAAACTAAACAAAGCAATGCTAGCTCATACGAAAAATACGATATTTCTCAATGACTGCATAAAAATTAATTGGTAGATTTTTTTAATGTAAGCTATTAGCAGAATAAGAAATACCTGTAGAGTATGTGCTATTAGGGGGCAATGTTAGTAGGCATGAATAGCTCAATGCAAACATGTCCTGACAGTCACATTTATAGCATAACATTTTGACTAAATTGCTGCTGGCAGTTTTATATTTAATGCAAGTAAAATGCAATAAATATATTTATAATTGGGTTGCATTTCTTGGATAACTGTTCTATAAGATTTTTTGGCAGCAGCATATGGCCAGTTTCCTCTGATGTAGCATTTATGTAGTATTTTCAGCACTGAAATCGTATGGTGGGGGGGGGATCACCAATTCTTACACCTATCTGTTACCTTTATTTGCTTCTGTATTTTACAAAGACTATTAGTGATACTGCATTGCCATTCCAGAAAAATCCCTATATATATTATTACCCTGTATTTAAGTAGGATAGGGGTGCCTAAGTTCCATTATGTAGAGGGCTGTTCTAGTCTTTTTGTGCCTGTCCTTGGGAAAGTGTTTCCCTTGGAGATAGATCTGTATGGCTTCCATGCTGCTTGAATTTCAGAAGGTTTAAAAAACCTTGCCTGTTTTCCCAGGCCTTGAGCTGAGCTTGGAGAGATGCTCTGTGTTGTATGTGTGGGTGCCTTTGACCAAATTCTCCACCTGATTTCTTTTTAGCTTTATTCTTTTATTTTTAAAATCTCATTTTGTTTTATTGGATTCTGCTCAGAATCCAATAAAATAATTTTGGAATATTCTAAAAACAAATCTGAAGTGCTGCACAGCTCTGTTAACCAATTATACTGTTATAAGCAGCCTAGTGATATATGGTAGTTAGTCCTTCACCAGAGTAAAAAAAAATGAAAATAATTGCAACAAAACATATTTATGCACTGAATGATAACAGCCTAGGTAGAGCTTACAAGAGCATAGATAACTTGGCTCAACTGTCTCCAGTTATGGTCACTGTTGGCAAAGCACCCCAATATGGATATAAGATACTCCACAGAGAAAGATCTCTTGAGACTTGGTAATGATATTGGATCAATAAACAACTCAGATTGCATACCAGATCTTTCTGTGACATGTAACCTCTTTCAGAATTGGTTGAACAATATTCATCTTATGTTCCCTCTGATACCAGAAACACTCAGCTCATTATTATCTAATGTGCCACTTAAGCTTTGTGCTTTAATCACCAAATATATAGAGTAGAAATCATCATCAAGGTGACAGATGTGTGGAAATATATGTCCCATTAAAGTATATTATTTCTGTTGTTTCATTTTTTGTTCTGGTTTATTAATTATACTTGCATGTCAGATTAGCTGGTAATTACTGTGTTCAAGAGCCAAACATGTACATTCCTTTTCTATATGTGGGCAGCTCCCTCCTGTATAATTCCTGTGACTGTGACTTTTTCTTTAGCATTTCATTTCCTACATAAATACAAATAGTTTGTACCAGGGGTGTCAAACTCGATTTCATTGAGGGCTGCATCAGGGTTGTGTTTGACCTCGGGGGGGGGGCTGGGGGGGGGGTGGCAAGGGGGGCGGGGTGGCCAGCTTGAGTTCATTTTTGTCAGAAGAGGTGAGCGCGGCCGCAGCGGCGACCGGGCGGGCGTGGGCAGAACAAAACAGGGAGGGAGATTTGAATCAGTTCGGTTCGGCGAACTGATTCAGTTGTCGCTACCGCCTCGGCCGAGGTGGGCCAAGGCTTGATGTCATTTGTGTCAGGGGTTGGTGGCCTGAGCACTCTGCCAGCAAAAACAGGCTCACGAGCTCTGTTTTCGGCTGTGACAGCAACTTGCAACCCTCTGCCAGTGTAAATGGAGCTCGGACGTGCGCAGCTCCCCCGAGCTCCGTTTTTGCTGGCAGAGTCACTGTGGGCCGGTCCTTCGCTGTTTGCAGGGCGGCCCGGCGGGCCAGATCTAAGCATCCTGCGGGCTGGATCCGGGCCCTGGGCCTTGAGTTTGACACCCCTGGTTTATACCATTTTCTTTTGTCTTGCTTGTCACTAATTATTTTTTTTCCAAATGCTCATTCTTTAAGAAATAAGTGTGCAAATGTAATTGAAGGGGACCATTATAGGGTTTTTTTTTCCTATCAGACCTAATGTGGAAACTTTTCTCCCTTGTTGGGACAGGCACAGGATTCAGCTATGTTGTATTTAGTATATGTGTCACATTGCAGAGAGCTTAGATTTCATATCATGCCTTCCTTTTTCTCAGGTTTCTCCCATTCCGCCTTTACATTTGGAATAGAGAGTCATATTAGCCAATCCAACATCAATGGAACACTAGTGCCACCTGCTGCCCTTATCTCTATACTTCAGAAAGGCCTACAGTATGTGGAAGCAGAGATAAGCATCAATGAGGCAAGTATCACCTCTTCCTTAGCTAGAAAATGCTTAATGATTAGAGCTTGGTCAACCTAAGGCAGTTTGCTTGAGTTGATGCCAATTTTGAAGAATAGAAGAACAAAAACCAGACCTGACTTATTTGTTAATGTTGGTTTTAATTAAAATGGATGTGCCTGTTTTTTTTCATTGGTGAAAGCTCTAGGGTCTCTTTGTTTATTCTGCTAAGCCTGATACCTTAGCCAATAGAACCAACTGGCTCTTCTTTTTAATTTTACTTTCTACTTTTTAGTTTCTACTTTTACTTTCCTCTACTTTTCTCCATGTTTAATTTTTTTATTGTTATCCTCCCTTATCTCTTAATCTACTTGTCTGATTAATAGTCCTCATTGGTCCCTTTCATGTTCTTCCTAAAATAATCAAATCTGTTCTTTTTGTTACTCATCTGTCTCTATCTGGTCTAGTATTGAATAAGTATGTTTCTTTATACCATACTGACATATGAAGTAGCAATAATATACATTGCTAAGATTTCTTAAACACAATTGTTAAAAAAAAGTTCATACTACCATCCTGGGGGAAAAACTTGCTAGCAAGCCTGTAAGTCCTGAAAAGCAAGTGGTCAGAGTATGGCGGTTTGTTCAATTTTAAATAATTTTTGAAGGCTGCATTTTAATCTTATTACTACTTAATTGGAGTTAAAAGTGTCTATAACTAAAAAAAGTTTAAAAAATGCTTAGACTTTCCTCACTCTACTAACTCTCCCTTATAAGAGTTATTTTGAACATCACTGAATGAAATCTTGATACTTTCAAGCAGAACTTTTCAGAATTAATGGCTTCTAAAGTAGGATTTTTCAAACTGGTTTCTGCAGGACTTGTATGGATTCCATCAGACAAATAAGAAAAAGGTTGTTTTTCTTCCTTAATACCTTGCACAGAAGTTCTCTCCCAGAAGTGACTGAAGTATAGTGAGCAGGGTAGGATTTGTCAGTGATCATTTAGAAGCTCTGCCCCTCTTGATAAGAGATTTTGAGCATTTTTTGAATAAACAGGTTGCCTTTGGGGGGGAAAATAGAAAACCTCTGCTGAAAAATATACAACATTCCTTTTCTTTTCATTCCATTCTCCCTAAAAATGAATCAGCTGTGCATTTTAGTACTTAAACTGTAATCTACATTGAATTTTATCAGATTGAATTTCACATTAATTAAAATATAATGTTTGAATTCTATTTTAATAGAATTGAACAAATGTCACCTTGCACATTGAATTCAAATTTGATCTTGGCTGATTCACAAGCCATTGCATTTAATGTCAATGTGCGGAAAAACCTTTGCTTCCTTATACTGTTGTCACATTAATTTTGTTTTCAGAATTAACCATAGAGTTGATGATATTTAGGTGACATATAAATTTAATAAATTATGATTGGTTGCACAGTCAGACAGATGTTTAGAGTGGGTTAGGCATTTTTATTCACCTATCAAGTCCTTCCCATGGAGCTGAGATGGGCAGCTATTATTATTTGATGGTGTTAAAGATATCATTGCTGGATGTAACTTGTTTCAAGTAAAGCTGCCTTTTGCAATTGATTGATGCATATTTTATTAACGCTGTTGGTGTTCAAGTAATGCTCTAGATATTTTGGGATTGCATCCAAGAAACCGACCACGGTTGGTACTATTTTTGAATTATTTTTTTTGCCACAGCCATTCTACTTCTTTTCTGTTCAGTCTGTAGATTTACAGTTATAGCGATTGAATAAAACTTAATTGAATATTATAAATAGATTTATGCCTCCCTAAACTCACTTCTTTTAGATAATTAAGTTTGTAATGCATACATTCTATATTTAGCATGAAATTTTGTTACCAAATATATATTTTGATTGCAAACAAATATTTGCATGTAATAATCTGATTACTCACAATGAACTTCTGATATTGTTTGACTTCAGATGTTAACTGTGCTACACAGAAATCATTATTAAGTGTTTCTTGCTAAGGTTCGTTTATTTGAGACCATTATTTTGTACGGCACTTAGAATATAATTCATTTTCTGTAGATGTCTGTCTGCCTTGGTTTTACTTGCACTACGTTACATAAATTATTATAAGCAAATTACTGTATTGTCAATAGAAAAATTATTTAAACAGCAGTTTATTTATACATATTAAAATATCTCAGTGTTTTAGTTATGGAATAATGCATATGCTGCTTGCTTTGCTAATCATAATCAAATGTGATAGGATAATTAAAAATAATAATGTTGTCAGGTCAAAGTCAGAACTAGGGTAGAACTTCAAAGAATTCAAAGTCTTTGATAAATTCTGATTGTTCTTAATTTTCCAGTCCTTGAAAAGGGTGACTTAAGATTGTATTGGTGTTCTTAATTTTATTAATTTATTTAATTTGTTTATATGACCGTCCATCTCACCTAAGGTGACTCTAACTGATATACCTTAATCCAATAAAACAATATATACTGTATATAAAAACAATCATACATACACACACATACACACACATACACAAATACATACTACAGTTCCGTGTGTGTGTGTGAGCACACACACGTAACTGTGGTTTAGTGTGTTTATTAATATTCTCCCACAACTCCCTTCACCAAAAACCCAGAACTGTCCCAATTAAGTCCAACTACAAGCAGACCAATGCTAGTCCACAGAGCAATGGCCATGAGTCCACAAGGCACTTGAAAGTTTCCCAATCAAAATAAACTCACCTGGCAAAATTAAATCCACAATACAAGAGGGTTCATGAGGCAAGAAAAGTCCAGAGTTCACAAGGCACAATCCAAGTCAAGGCACGCTGTCAATCCAAAGCAAGGCAAGAATCACAATGACTAAAAAACACACAGCTAGGAAATGAATATGTTGTTCCCAGCATTGCTTCCATCTGTCTGCTGTGCTAATAAATAGCCAGCTTCTGGTGCAGCCCATCAAGAAGGGTAAGGCTTTCTCCTTGCGAGTGAGTAATCTGGCTGACCTGTTCTGCTCCTGCCTTTTCTCTGTCCTATGTGTTCTTGGATCAGGTGCAGACGGCAGTTCCTTTGCCTCATCACTGACTGGCTGCAGTTGCATGCTTTCTCCACCTGAAGCCTCAGGGCTGTCCTGCTGCAGCTGTGCTTGAGCCAAATCCCTCTCAGACGGCTGCTTGGAGCCATTAACCAACTCGCTTCCAGACGTGCCTGGAATTGGTTCATCTTCCTGGGAATTGACATCTGGAGAGAAATCTGGGGAAACATCCGGGGGAGTCATCACACTATCCCCCTGGCACGACCTGTCCTCCCAGAGCCCCGTAGGCCAGGTTTTTGCGGATCCAGCAGTGGAACCAAAGGACCAGCCGAGGGACGTGCACAGCATTGGCATCTTCTCAGAACATGTCCTCGGGGCCATAGCCCTTCCAGTCCACTAAATATTGTAGGCATTCCCGGAAAACACGGGACTCCACAATGAGTACCACCTTGTATTCCAGCTGTCCCTGCACTAACACCAGCATGAGCAAGGACCAGTGGAATACTGGGTGGATGCACATTCAGGTGGGCAGGGTCAGACAATATGCCACTGGGTTGATGACCAATTCCACTGGGAATGGGCCTAGGAAGCAGTGTAAATCTGACCCACCGGAAACTTGGCATTCAGAACAAGGTCGGTGGGTAGTCGTATGAGCGGTACGGTGGGAGTTGCTCCGCCTCTCGCTTGCTGAACACATCGGCATAGTAGAAAAAGTAGAAGAGAGATGCATTATACTATGATAGACTATATAGCTATATGATTCATCCAATGTTGGACTAGAAAAACTTTTGCTGATCTAAAAAGGAATTTTATTATGTTCTCATTTAACCTTCATGAGAAAAAAAGAAATATTAGAACGAATTTTCTGAATCTCCCAAAATCCAACCAGATCAAAAGGTTTCAAATGAAGCCTTACTTTTGTTAAGTATAATTTTATGTGATACTCTGAGCAATGTCTTCTGAGGATAAGTCAAAATATTTTTTCTTGTTCTTAAGTATGTGACTGTCAATTTTATTGTCAGTATGTGAATTCCATAATTTATTTTCTGATTAATCATTCAAAAAATTTTCATCGTTGTGTAGTACAGGTAGTCCTCAAATTACGACCACAATGGAGTCTGAAATTTATGTTGCTAAATGAGAAATTTGTTAAGTGAGTTTTGCCCCATTTTACAACCTTTCTTGCCACATTTGTTAAGTGAATCAGTACAGTTGTTAAGTTAGTAACACGGTTGTTAAGTGAATCTTGTTTCCCCATTGACTTTGCTTGTCAGAAGTTTGCAAAAGCGGATTATATGACTCCAGGACACTGCAATCGTCATAAATGTGAGTCGGTTGCCAAGCGTCTGAATTTTGATCACATGACCATGGGAATCACACAATGATCATAAGTGTGAAAAATGGTCATAAGTCACTTTTTTCAGTGCCGTTGTAATTTTGAACAGTCACTAAATGAACTGTTGTAAGTTGAGGACTACCTGTAGTCTAGCAAGTTAGTAGTAAAAATTCTATAGATTCCATTGAAGACTATAATTTCTGATTACGTGATAATTGTATTCTGCTTAGCTAGTATTTCATTTGTTTATCAGGAAAAACATAGTTTAATTCTTTTTCTTTTTTTTCTTTCCATTCCTAGGATGGTACAGTGTTTGATGGCAGACCTATAGAGTCATTATCTTTGATAGATGCAGTAATGCCTGATGTAGTGCAAACTCGGCAGCAGGCTTTCAGGGAGAAATTAGCACAGCAGCAAGCTAGTGCAGCAACAGCTGTAGCTACAACAGCAACAGCAGTCACAACTACTACAACAGCCACAACAACAACTGTTGCTATCCCACAGCAAAATACACCAAAGACTGGAGAAGCCACTGTGAATGGAGAGGAGAATGGGGCTCATGCAATAAGTAAGTTAAACTATGTTTTCTAATGGGTATGTTTACATTAAATGCAAATTTATGTGGCAAAGCTAGATATATGTATAGATATCTTTGAACTCTAGACATTATAAGATTTTTATGCTCAAAGACCAAAAGCCACAAACACATTGCCCTCATTTTAGCCTTACATATTAGTTGATGTCTTTTCACTATTGTCTTTTGTGTTCAGGTTACTACAAGGCGATTACCAAATAAGCATTCTGAAATTCTAAATTGTATTGACATGTTTAAGCACCATAAGTTCTTGTTAGTCCTCTTGTGCTGGGAATAGAAAAGCAGGCTTAAACTGCCTTGATGTCAGTCAATAATGGTCTTGTCCTCTTGGGAAAAAAATTAACATTTCTAATCAATATTTATGCTTAATCCAATTTTCCTATTAGTTTTGTTACTATTGTTTTATTTTCATTGTTTCTGTTTTCACTATGCCTTGAATTAGTTTACATAGATTTATGTATGTTTTGCAGATAATCACTCAAAACCAATGGAAATCGATGGGGATGTTGAAATTCCTTCTAATAAAGCAACAGTTCTTCGGGGTCATGAATCAGAGGTGTTCATCTGTGCCTGGAATCCTGTCAGTGATCTACTAGCATCAGGGTAAATTATGGATTAAAACCAGGGGTGGGTTCCAACTTACCTCGCTACCGGTTTGCTCCCTCCTGCGCCGCGTGGGCACGCCTCATGGGCGCGCGCATGCGCAGTAACAAAAAATTAAAAAAAATTCCCCCCCCCAAAAAAAACAAAGCCAAAAAAAGATGGCGACCACATGCATCGTGCCGGAAGTCGGCTTCTGTGCATGCTCAGAAGGAAATAAAAAATAAAAAAAAAATTAAATTTTTTTTTTTAAAAAGATGGCGGCCCCCACGGACCGGCACAGACCGATCCGGTTTGGTGATGTCATCGTGATGTCACCAGCGGGCCGCTACTGGTTCAGGAGAACCGGTCCGAACCGGGAGGAACCCACCCCTGAGTAAAACAAATGTGAACTTTTTAATATTTTTCATTCTTGCCCAGCAGTATCAATTCTAGCAACAACAGTAAATAGAATTTGGCAGATAATCTTTGTTCTTGGAAGGAATACATGTGCACAAAAGAAATGGATTTCCTACTAATATATAATAATATTGTTTCAAAACAATTTTGAGCCAACAGAACCCCAAGTTTTTCTTTGTGAATAATATGTGTATTCATTCTTTTTAGATCTGGTGATTCCACTGCCAGAATATGGAATCTTAATGAAAACAGCAATGGTAGTTCCACACAACTAGTTTTGAGGCACTGTATAAGAGAAGGAGGGCATGATGTTCCCAGCAATAAAGATGTAACATCACTAGACTGGAATGTAAGTTGACAAATAAAACTCTAGTCTATAGAATACAGCTTGTGTATAAAATATAAGTGTGTGTGTGTGTGTGTGAGAGAGAGAGAGAGAGAGAGAGAGAGAGAGAGAGAGAGAGAGAGAGAGAGAGAGGGAGAGAGAGAGAGAGAGAAATGAATGAATGAATGAATGAATGAGAGCCAGCTTACTGTTGTGATTAAGGCACCAGACTAGAAATCAGAAGACCATGAGTTCTAGTATGAAAGCTGGCAGAGTGACTTTGAGCCAGTCTCTCTCAACCCACAACATCATGCTCAGGTGACAAGCCAACCAGTCAATTCATGTTGCTAGCAAAGGATCAACACTCAGAAAAAGTGGAACCTGCACTTAGGAATTTATAGATACAGTATAGATATAAATATTTCTTCCAATTTTTCCTTGCAGGTATAATAGTAATTTAGGGGTAAGCAATTTGATGCCTTCTAGATGCTTTGGATAATAGTTCAGCAGCTCCAACTACTATTATCAGTTATTTTAAATGTATGCTAATAGTCTCCTTACACTCAGAATCGGACTAGTGTGCTTATGGAACAAACTGAAAATGTCACAATATTTTCTGCAGTAACAGTTTATTTTGAGAATATTGTAGATGGGAACCATTTATTTATATATTCAAAATAAAAAAATGCATATGTAATATTTAAATAAAATATTTCTATTTCTAATGATCCAGAGAGAATCTATCCTTTAGTTTTTTATTTTTCAAAGTTAAAAAGATTGGAATTTGTAGTTTAAAAAATGAATCAGAAAATACATTTAAAAAAAAAGATACTTTCATTTTGGTCAATGAGTAACAAATGGAAAAATAAAATATATCAAACTACAATAAAACATCCATATGAACATTATTAAAGTGAATAAAATATTACCTAAGATTATGTACATTACATCCATAAAATTTGTGAAACTCCTATTAATCTAAAAAAGGATTATAACTCCTATTAATCTATAAAAGAAAAAGTATAGATTCAGTTATTATCATGTACATTGGTACCTTGGTACTCAACTGCTTTGAAAATCATCAAATTTGGTACTCAACACATTTTGATGTGAAATTTTTGTCCCGGTGCTCATCATTTGTTTGGTACTCAACTCACAAGCTAGAACTTGTTGGTGTCAGCTGCCTTGTGACTCACAACATTATTCCTTATGGGAAAAATTGTTTGGTACTCATTGTTTTTGGTACTTATTGCGCTTCCCAGAACCAATTAAGGATGGGTACTGAGGTACCACTGTATTAAAGTTTACATTATACTAAGATACAAAAAAATAGCTTATCTAATAGGTATGAAATATCAGGGCATAGTTTTTATGCTCTTGCAGAAAATTTAGCAGTTATCTTAATATTTATAGGCAGTATTCAGAGATTTTCAGGGCAATAGCAGTATTTTGTCAAATAGTATATACCAAATGAATTGGGGGGGTTTTATTTGTAGAAATGATTTTTTCCCAGATTAACCATAACCTTGAACCCTATCAGGATTGAGGGCAGAGTTTGCCTGCAATAGTGCAATACTGTATTCTAACCACTGTGTCCCCAGGGCTCTTTATCCTATTCTGAGAATATACTGCATTAGCAGGCTTGTTTCTAGTTGTCAAACTAGCCATTAATTTTTGATATAAACTGGTATTTGATATTTACTCTTTGTCATGAAAGTATTTGCTTTTTTATACTAGAAAATCAGAATTGAATTATTGAATCATAACTGATTTGAGCCTCATATAAAAAATCCTCTCCTTTTTGCATATTTTACAGAGTGATGGAACACTCTTGGCTACTGGATCATATGATGGCTTTGCAAGAATATGGACAGAAGATGGTAAGACTGAAGAAATAATTTTTCCAGATCATTAGATTTTTTTTGTGATCCTAAATTTGTTTCAGTGTTCAAATTATTTAAAACATTGATTTTATTTTTGAATTCATCACAGGAAATCTTGCAAGCACCTTAGGGCAACATAAAGGGCCCATCTTTGCTCTGAAGTGGAACAAAAAGGGAAATTACATTTTAAGTGCTGGCGTTGATAAAGTAAGTGTTGAATTCTATAATTTGCAAGTATCAATTATCTAATTATCTTTTTAATCTTGTTTCAATTCTTGAAACAGCTGCTATTTCTGTATTTACCAGATGGTGGTGCCATCCTAATCTTCATTTCTCTATATGCACAATACTGTTATGATCAGCTCTTGTCCACTTTATAGATGGCCACATTTGTTATCTGTTGAAGACCCCATATTATCTATTTTGTGTGGATTGTTTTGACTTTACAACTGATAATGCTGTTTGACATCTGTTTTTTTCCCTTCCATTTGCTCTTCCTTCTCTACCTAGACAACAATAATTTGGGATGCTCATACAGGTGAAGCTAAACAACAGTTTCCTTTCCACTCAGGTACTTAAAGTTCAACTGTTATTTATGCTTGCTATATTTAACAAATGACAAAAAAGTTTACTCTTGTCATAATTAATTATGTATCACAAGTGACTATTAAACAGATTTAGGCTATTGCATCCTAGTTTGCTTGATTATATTTGTCTGATAAGAAGAACAGAAGTGAAATAATTTTTGTTAGACAAATTTGAGAGTAAATTTTTGGATATTGCCATATCATAAAGTATTGATAGACCAAATCACTGAGAAATATTCGTTGTTCTCAATTATCTTTTACATAAGAGATAGTATCTTTGTAGTGATTTAGTCCAATCACATACCTTATCATTATACCAATGACATAAATTTACATAAATGGTATCAAAAATTTTCATCATTTAAATTGCATAAATTATTCCATTTTCATCTTATATTATTCAAGCAATATAAATTGCATTGGATATTTGGTGCCGCAGAAATTTAAAATGCAAAGTCCATTTTATCTCAAGATTTCATATTGTATTATTTCAGTATAGAGTCTGGGCCACATGTTTTAGTTCAGACTGATAGTGTTCTAAAAGTCTATCCTCTGGTTTCCCAAAAGCTTTGTTCTGGCATGTATGTAAAAACTACATTATTATCTAATTTATTTTGATAGTGTTTTATGGGTTTCAGAAAGCGTGCTGTGTTTTTAGATTTGTTTGGAGTTTTTTTTTTTCTATAGGTAGTCCTTAACTATGACTGTGATGGTCATAAATTGGGTCACCCACATGACTGACCCGATTTTACATATTTTTGCAATGGTTGTCAATGAACATCACAGTCACTAAGTGAACACTGCAGTTGTTAAATGAACCAATGGTTCACTAGCAGTTGGTTTTGCTGAAAACCAGAAGTAAATGCTGGTTTTCAGCAAAACTGTCATAAAACACTTTAATGTATGTTATTTGTATGATAATGTCATTAGTGTGGAAATTAGACCCACTGCATGCTGTGGCATCAAAGTCTGGTACATAATGGTTTCATTCTATTGTAAATAGCTGTCATATTATCAGAATAATGTTGGTCATGCTATCAGAATAATAGTATAGTGTTAGGATGCTACATGTAATTAAATTAAATTAAATTAACAGTTACAAAGGTAATTTGCTTCCTGGCCAAATTTCTTAATGGTCCCTTTCTGTCCTCCTTTCACAGCCCCAGCCCTGGACGTAGATTGGCAGAACAATACTACCTTTGCATCGTGCAGCACTGATATGTGCATACATGTATGCAGACTTGGCTGTGATCGTCCAGTCAAAACCTTTCAAGGCCACACGGTAAAATTAAGCAATAATCTTAACACGTTGCAATTGAAACAGACTTTATCAATATTCCAGGAATACTATATTCTTAAATCAATAGCTATCTAATTCATTTATCTGGCAGGCATATATTGAATTTTGAGAATATATATTTATGTGTTCATGCAAAATAGTAAGCAAGCATGTTACTCTGAGATGGGAGTTTCCTCATTCACAAATTAGCTGGCAAAGTGGTCATGTCTAGTAACAGGAAGCCAAGAAGGAAAGTTCCATTATTACCACATCTTATTTTGCCTTCTTTCTAGGTAGTATCCATACTTCAAAATTAGATAATACATTAGGGATTTTAGTCTTAAATTTAATCTTGTGTACTCTTGGCAGTAAATTCATTGATGTTAATAAGAATGTAGTGAAATCAATTTTTATTTGTTTTTATAGCTTTGCTTTAGAAAAATAGAAATGCTATTTTTATTAGAACATTAAATAGAATTCATGGTAGAGAACCAGTGGTCTGAATTAGTATGCAACACTTTCCCCAGAAATGATTTTAAAACCATAGGTATTTTTTTAACCTATGAAGAGATATGTAAAAAAGCTAGCTAATTGTAATATTGGGGGAATGCAAGATAATTTATCAATTAAATAGCAAATCCAGAAAAAGTATAATTTTACATTGTAATTTATAATATAATATAAATTAAATTTATAATTTTGAGTTTTTAGAAAATATTTAGGCTTATTATTGTAATTATTATAAAGTCTCTATATATTACACTACACACAACAGCAGATATAACAGCTTTTGCATTCTTACATGAGGCAACTTCTAATTCCAATTTCTAATTTTCCATGCATCCCTGATGGCTATTTATTTATAAAACAGACAAAATACCCATGAAATGATGTGGTAATAATAATAATGCCTTAAGATGTTAATTCATTGACATTTAACCTCTATAAGCATCTCACACAAAATTATGAACTCTGGAGTGATTGTAATAAAAAGGGAACTTGCTTCCCTCTGTAGTGAGAATGCATAAAATCTTGACATTTTAAAGGGATGTCTTGAACAAAATGATAACAATAACCAAGCAACAGATTGAATTCTCTCCAAATTTAGGCTTATTATGTTTGACAGAAGGAGTAAAAAGTTGCAAAACAAGAAATGCATTGTTTATTTGCTTATAACAGCAAAATTAATCATTATCTTCCAATGCAAAATATCTTAATAAACCTTTGCTTGAAAAATGGTTCGATAACATTCAGTCTATTTCTCTGTTTGAGAAACTTCTGAAAAAATTACATGTTTAAAAAATGGAGTATTTTTACTTGATGTGCCAATAAATTCAGCTTAAGCAGCTTGCTTGTTTGTAAAAAGTACAACACTGTTTATAGAGTATGTACACTAATTTTAAAATAAATCCTTTGTTTCAGAATGAGGTCAATGCAATTAAATGGGATCCTTCTGGTATGCTTCTAGCATCCTGCTCAGATGATATGACATTAAAGGTATGATCTCAGGTCCAAGCATAGTATTTTCAAGAACTTGAATTAAAGTTTATAAAATATTATTTGTAAAGTTTTCAAAGGATTTTCAATGTCTTTAAAACCGTCTGAAAACAGAAATTACTAGTCTTTTTTTCATGCTTTTTGCATAGTGACCTGCATTGTAGATGGACAAAATATTTCTAAATGCAGATTTTATTTATCTCCATTCAATTGATTCTTTATATAGATTTGGAGTATGAAGCAAGACACTTGTGTACATGACCTTCAGGCACATAACAAAGAGATTTATACTATCAAATGGAGTCCAACAGGACCAGGTACCAGCAACCCAAACTGCAACATTATGTTGGCAAGGTAAAAGCAAAACAATGTGATGTCTTTTATTCTTATATAAAGCACTTGAAACACAGCTTCTCTTCCCAGTCCCTTAGCATCCTGTATTCTCAGTTATATTTAACTGTTTACATATTTACAAAGTTATTGATACTCTTCATAGAATATTAGAAGCATAAGCATGTCTTGAAAAGGTTTCCTTGCATTGTCAGCACTGGCAGAGGAAGAACAAGTTGGACTACATTTTTGTGCTGAGCAAAAACTTCTAACAGCCTGTGTAATTCCTATGATGCAGTTCCTACTTCGTCCTTTTCCTCCAAGCCTATTTATTTATCTCTATTAAGCTTCATGGCCCACCTACATGCTGTTTATGATTACTTATGACTACTGAGCTAGTATGGGGCTGTGACTCTGATATAGTCATTCAAGGAACTTGTTACATTGGGAAATCTCAGTATCAGCAATGGAATGAGAAGATACGCCCAAGCATGTATTTGCATAGGAAGGCAGAGAACATTGCATAAGATCAATAGATTGTTTTAACTTTGATAGTAATGTTTTAACCACTTACATGAGCAATATCCTCAGTGAAAAAAATGTTTTTATCTCTCTGCTTCAGTGCTTCATTTGATTCTACTGTTCGGTTGTGGGATGTAGAAAGAGGTATCTGCACTCACACGTTAACAAAACATCAAGAACCTGTCTACAGTGTAGCTTTTAGTCCTGATGGAAAATATTTAGCAAGTGGATCCTTCGACAAATGTGTTCATATATGGAATACCCAGGTATGGTAATTTTATATCATGGCACTAATATAAGTTTAAACATGCTCTTTAAATTGTAGTAAATGTGTTTGTAACTTGTTTTTACTACATAATATAAATATTTTTGATACATATATTTAAATAAATGTGGCAGATGCCTATGAATCTAATAGACTTAACAAAAGGATATTCCGGTCACTAGTAGTTTTGTGTCTAGGAGCAGGTGTGTATATAGTACACTGTAGACATATCTCACTTATGTTGAATAGTAAAATGTATGACCAGGATTCCTATTCTAAAATGATTTTCAGCAATAAAGCTATATAAAATTTGATTAAATCATACTCCTTAAAAACTTAATAAGTCCTTTCCCTCAGCTTTATCTTTTCATTAATTGAAAGAGGTGTTCTTTCAATAGCTTAATTAGAAGTAGATAACCTAGTACTTTCCAGGTACTTTAGACTCCAACTGCCATTAGATTCAGACTGTATAATAAATAACAACAGAATGTCCTGTTTATAGTCCAGAAACATTTAGCAAGACTGATTGTTTGAAAATAAATTTAAAGCAAGTTTAATGGAGACACTTAAATGTTCATGTTTAATGTGTATGTTTTTCGCCATGGTAGACTTCAGGTTTTGAATTTAGTCCTAAAACTAACCTAATTTAATATTGTTGCATTTTTTTATCTGTCAGAAGGTCTGTTCTTATGTTGATTCTCAGTCAAATTCTCAAAGGCAACCTTGAGGCTAATGAGATTAGCTGTATTCCTTCCTAGGAATAGCAGTCTGCACTCAAGATAAGTGAACTTAATTAAGAAATTATATCAGTCCAGAAATATTGCTCAAATACCAATGTATTCTGTTACAGGAGTGACTCTCCCAATGTTGCTAAATTTTTGGCAAGCCTCAACATTTTTATACTGGCTGAAACTGTTATCCGTTGTAGTTTGGATCTCTTGCTATAGGGTCACATTCTTATAAATTAGAGGCAAAATTACATTTTAAGAGCAGTTTCATTCTTAGTTATTTTTTAAATTCAGTTTTCAGTTTTATGTAGACTCTGTACTTGTTACTCACCCAATACATACCCCTAGTTAATGGCCAAGTACTTTGTATAGTAAGTTAATAGTTAACAAATATCTGTGTTATCAAGATAATGATGAAAACCGTCTTGAATGCATTTGGGTCAGTATAAAAGGGGGGGGGGAATGACATTGCCATAAATGTATACTATAGGCCACCCAACCAAATAGAAGAAATAGATGATTTTGCTAGTCAGTTAACTAAGGTATGTAGGAAGTACATCACAATAGTAATGGGGAACTTAAATTATCCCGACATCAACTGGGAAACAAACTTTACACCAAGTGGAAGATCAAATAGTTTCCTGACAAACCTAGCAGACATCTTTGTCTCCCAAAAAGTAGAGAAGGGAACTAGGAGGTCAGCCATATTAGACTTAATTCTCACTAACAGAGATGAAATGATGTGTTGAAGTTATAGGAATCTTGTGGGGGGAGTGATCGTGCAATATTGGAATTCAACATTATGCAAGCACAAGCAATAGAACAAAGTCAAATTTGAGTCTTGGACTTTAAGAGAGCTGATTTCAATAAACTTAGAGAGCGCTTGGGAAGGATTCCATGGATGAGAATCCTCAAGGGGAAAACAACCCAAGGAGCTTGGGGAATTTTGAAAAGTGAGATTATAAAAGCCCAGTCTAGCACAATTCCAGTGAAGAAGAAAAGTAACAGCTCTCAAAAGAAACCAGCATGGCTGCATAAAGAACACTCTGATAAATTGAAAGACAAAAAGGACAAGTATAAAAAGTGGAAAGAGGGGCACAAATCTAAGGCAGAATATCAGCAAATAGCCCAAGCTTGCAAAGATGAAAGCAGGAAAGCTAAGGCTCAAAACGAACTAAGGCTTGCAACAAAAGTAAAAAATGACAAAAAAAAAGTTTCTTTCAGTATGTAAAAAATGAGAAAAAAATCAAGGAAACAATTGGCCCATTAATGGGAGAAAACGGTAAGAAGGTGACAAGCAACAGGGAGAAAGCTGAACTGTTTAACTCGTTTTTTGCATCTGTCTTTACACAAAAGGGAAAAAATAGTCCAATCTTCTTCAAAAGATTAATGACATAAATATATAGTTATCCATTTGTAACATGGATATGCAAATGCAAATGATCAAGTTATTACTAGCTATAGGCAAAACTAATGCATGTATTATTTATAGAAATGTATGTGTTATGATATCAGTATTGAAATTACAAACAAAATGGTATAGATTTGTCTCCTGAATGAAGGTGTTCTATTTATTCATAGAATGGGACTCTAGTACATAGCTACAGAGGCACCGGTGGAATATTTGAAGTCTGCTGGAATGCTAGAGGAGACAAAGTCGGAGCCAGTGCTTCAGATGGATCGGTATGGTTTCTTCAGTTTTGGGTTTTATTTTGTTTGTTTTGTTATAAATGAGTGCATTTCAACACTGCAAGTATTTCTTCTTGTGATGCACTAGTGATCTCTCTGCTAAAAGGCATAATTCAGACAAATTTATTCAGATATGTTGGGAGTAAAATCCAGAGTGCAATAAAATCTAGTTCTGAAGCTGAGGAGACAAGAAACCACAAATCTCAGCCTAAATAGAATCGTTAAATGTGGAACAGGTGCCCCCAACAATTAAAAGATGGCCAAAAGTTCTTTGCCTTGAAAAGACAGGGGGGAAAGGCCTGAGGTTTAAATCCTGGAGGTAGGGGCTCCTGGCTGTGTAGGCTTTTTGAAAAGTTTGCATTAACCTTTGCTCTCAAGAGTGGCTGGCTGGGCAGGGAGGGGAAAATTAGTTCTTTTGGCCAGATAATTTTTTTCTTTTCTGGGAAGTGTGCAGCTAGAGGGTATTTGCCAATAGAAAGTGAGAGTGAGGAAGGAGGAGAGAAAAGGAAGGGAGAGGGAGCATACTTTCTTACTCTTTTCCTCTTGGGTTCCCTCCTGTTCTGCCATGCATTTCCTGCTGACCAGGCTAGAGCACATGGGGGGGGGGGCTTTGCACAATGTAGCATCAGTGCCTGACGTTTGGAAAAAGCAACCCACCCCAAACCGTTTCTTTGCTGGGAGATGCTCCTTTGGAAACTTATTCCAGCAAATTCCCATCGTTGCTAAGCAGTCAAATGTTAGAGGTCTAGTATCCTTGGATTTTAACAGGAAGGATTTTCAGTGCCAGAGCAGGGAGGCAGCACTAAAGTAAGGCATGGGTGCCTCATGGCTCTGGGCAAGGTTTGGAAAGCCCAGTGTAGGCCGTGCATGAATCTCTCACTTCTGGTGCTGAAAATTCTCACTGCTAACATCCAAGTGGAAAGCACGTTTTTAGGGAAGCTGGCAGGGAAGATTGCAAATGGCAAGCACATGACTGTGGGACGCTTGGCAATCTGTGGTAAGCAGTATTTTGTGATGAATGGAAGTGTTTTATAGACAATAAAGCACTGTTCCAAGGCCATCTTAATTTTGAACAGTTGTTAAGGTACCAATCATAAGTCGAGAACTACCTATAATGGCCAGGTTCAAATAAAGCTATTTCTTGCTTTCATTGAATGTTTTTGCACACTTGAAAAATTTGAGTAAGGATTTGATTTGAGTCTTTGTAATACTCAGGATTTAAAACTGAGTGAGTGTGAACATTTTATGAAAATGCAAGTGTGCTCTTGTTCATTATCCTGATAGAATTGTATACAGAGGTGGGCTGCTGCCAGTTCGGACCGGTTCACCCGAACCGGTAGTTCCGATTCTGCGTGGTTTGGAGAACCGGCAAATCGGACCACCGGCTGGCCCCACTCCTGGCCGTTTTTCGGGCCATTTTCAGGCAGTTTTTTGGGCCGTTTTCAGGACAATTTTCGGGACGATTTCAGGAAGATTTTCCAACCAAAATCGGCCTGAAAATGGTCCAAAAAACGCCCAGAAAACAGGCCATTTTCACGTCGATTTTTGGGCCAATTTCAGGTCTTTTTTCAGGCTGTTTTCAGGCCAAAATCAGCCTGAAAATTGGTCTGAAAATGGCCCAAATAAAGGCCTGAAAATGGCCCAAAAACAGGCTGATTTGGGGGCCATTTTCAGACCGTTTTTCCAGGCAGAATTGACCTAAAATGGCCTGAAAACATCCCAAAAAACAGACCGATTTTTGGGCCATTTGCAGGCCATTTTTCCAGCCAAAATCAACCCGAAAATCTGCCCAAAAAAAGGCCTGTAAACTGCCCAAAATAGCTGGCTGCGAGAGGAAGAGAAGCCAGGTGAGCTGGACCCAGATGTGTCCCGAGTCCTCGAGTCCCAGAAGCAGCAACCTCGCAGTCTTCCCCTCTCTGCTAGCCCCCTTCTTCACACGGGATCGCCCGGAGATGGAGAGGGAGAAGGGGGCGGCGTTTCTGTGTGCTCCTGTTTCTGTGTGGCACTCTCCCCTCAATGCTAGCGGCCACCACTGCCCCCTTCTCCCTCTCCATCTCCGCTGCTGGGCAAAGAAGGGGACTAGCAGAGAGGGGAGAGTGCGAGGTTGCTGCTTCTGGGATGAGGGGATCTGGGAAGCGTCTGGGTCCAGTTTACCCAGCTTCTCTTCCTCTCTCAGCCAGCTTTCCCAGTCTAGCTTGACGCAGTCTCTCTTTCTCTCACACACACGCACACACACACAAAAACAGGTTGGATCTTTCTTTCCTCCCCCCGTCCGGACCCCTGGATTCTCTCCCCAACCCTGCCTGTCTCATACAGGTACCACCCACACAAGTGACGTAGAGTTGGCCATGCCCACTCAGTCACATGACCCCCCCCAGCCACGCCCACCCAGCCAGTCATTAGGGCAGAGAACCAGTTGTTAAAAACTTTGGAGCCCACTACTGATTGTATACAATTGAATTATCAAAAGTTATTAAGAGTTTATTTGGTGCCCAATTTTTCTGTGTTCCAGGTGTGTGTTCTAGACCTGCGAAAATAAATATTTTAGAAGAAACTGCAAATGGACCAGCATTGAATGTGAAAGTAGAAGCACTCTTCAAACGTACTTTTAACATCTCTGGAATGGCAAAAACTGGGAGAAATAAACAGAAGCAGAACTAAACAAATAATGCATTTCTCCCAGGCAAAAGGAGCTTGCAATGTTTTGTCCAGCAACCTTCACCAAGGTTTTAAAACAGAATCACTTAGGGAGGGGGGATTTTTCCACTATGAACTTACAGCCTTTGGAGGCAAGCAAGAAGGTGGCCATCAACAGCTAAACCTGCTGTTTGCTGGGGTCAGATCTCTGAGACCTCATTTTGACAGCTGCTAAAAAGAAGACGAAAAGCTGTGCCAAAAACAATAACAATTAAAAGGAAAACAAAATCTATGAAGCAAAATGCTTTGATAAACCAAAATGGGAAAAAGTTCTCCTCCATGTGGTATTGCATTGTTTTTCTTTCTAGTTTGGACACTACAATTGCTCTCCCAAAGGACGTTCAAAAACCAGTTTGTATTGATGATACACTCAAATTTGTAATCCCAACACTTTGTATTTTCTAGACTACTGTTATTTGTTCAGTGATTTTTTTCTTATACAGCCTTGACAATAACAGGCATAGGTTCAAACTGAATGTCTTTCTTTTTCTTTCTTTCTTTCTTTCTTTCTTTCTTTCTTTCTTTCTTTCTTTCTTTCTCTTTGTTTCCTTTTCTTTCTTTCTTCTTTCTTTCTTTCTCTTTGCTCTTTCTTTCTATTTCTTTCTTTCTTTCTCTCTCTCTCTTTCTTTCTTTTTTTCTTTCTCACCACCAACTTTTTGCTTTGTCCTTTCCATTTGTGCCTAGTTAATGCAAAGGGCAGATGGGCATCATTAGTGACTACTTCTGTTTTCCATTTCTTCTCTTCAACCCTCCCCCCATCTTTTCTCTTTTCTTTAACCTCTGATTCTGCTACTTCTTTAATGTTTCCATGCTTCAGATCTTGAAATCTGAAGGGCACTTTCAAAAAATTGTGTATTAAGTGCTTTAGGTGCCGGAAAAGCTTTTTACAGAAGAAAGATTACTTTTTAAAAGAAGAAAGAGCCCCATGTATTTTTGGAATAAGAAATAAAGGTCGTAGTATTTTTATGTTAAAACACAATTTTAGAAACTTAAAATATCTAACATATGTGGATTGGATTGTGTTCCATCATTTAAAAGAACAATTCAGATGAATCCCTATTTAAAGATGCAGTATCTTTTTAATCTTCATGAAAGGCAGTTTTGCCTATACTTCTTTTAAAAATTTAAATTAATCATGCAAGTAGTAAAATATTCCATGGCATAAATTCATTATCAGATGTTGTAACTTGACAGAATATTAAAACATAATTTCAGAATTATAAACTTCAAAACTTACTTTGAATTAATTTTTTCTTTAAAATCATGACTTTTTAAAGGAAAAATATTACCATTGGTGTACCGTGATTCTGCTTTCAAATATAGCTTGAAGTTATGAAAGAATTAATCTTAACATTTCACTCTATATGAAATACTATTTACAAATTATGTAGAGATGTTTGATAAATAGAACAGATTTCATCATTTTTATTTTTATTTTTCAAATAGTATTTCACCCCAAAATATTAGGCTTGAGTGCATTAAACTCAAAGAAATCCACTTCTAAGTAGACATGCATAATATTACTGTTTAAGACAATATTTTAAATCTGGCTTCAAATCAACAATAACTGGGTAGTGAGGCATATAAATATAATAAACAAATAAACTACAGATAGTCCTCGAATTACAATCACAGTTGGGACTAGAATTTCCATTGTGAAGCAAGATGGTTGTTAGGTTGCGCCCAATAATATAACATATTTTGCCACAGTTAAGTGAAACATTGAAGTTGTTAAGTGAATCACATGGCCATTAAATGAATATATCTTTCCCCCATTGACTTTGCTTGTCAGAAGACAGCTGAGAAGGTTGCAAATGGTAATCACACAACCCCAGGACACTGCAACCCTACATGCCAGTTGCCGAAGTGGGGATGCTATGATAGTTGTAAGTGCAAGGACTGGTTGTAAGTTACTTTTTTCAATGCTGTTGTAACTTTGAATGGTTGCTAAATGAATGGTTGTAAGTAGAGGACTACCTGTATTGTAATATTAAAATGATAAAATATTATTCCATAACCAATTCTGGAATAAAATTCTGGACATTCTATTTGAATTTAGACTTAATTGAGATACATGTGAACTAATGGGATACTACATCTTTAATATGGTAAACAGGGTTCCTGTATGGGGAATCAAAATGCCTAATATTCCTAGGATTCCACAAAGATTTTTTCTTAATATCAGAGATTGCATTTTTATTTTCTATTTTAAAACAAAACTATGTAATCTTGGTCCCAGGTGATGTGCACTTTTTTTTTTCATTTTTGTAGCTTGTTTCCCCCCCTTTTTTTCTTTCCTTCCTTCCTTCCTTCCTTCCTTCCTTCCTTCCTTCCTTCCTTCCTTCCTTCCTTCCTTCCTTCCTTCCTTCTTTCCTTCCTTTCCAAATTATATTTTCAGCCATTCACTGATAGTCTAAATTCTGGCTTCTGAAGTTTTATTGTCTGTGTCAGACTTGAAGCCAGGCTTGGTTCTCATTTCAGCATTTCATAGATTCTGTTGAAACACCTCCCCTTGCCCATTTTCTCTCTATACCCATCCCCTTACACGCGCGCACACACATACACACACCCAAAAACCACACTCACTTTCTTTCAACAAATCACCTTGTGTGTTGTAATTCATTTGTTCCAAGAAGAAAATCAAGAGATCATATTCAGTGTCTTGAATAAATTGCTATATTTTGATATGAGAACAATTTTGTGTGAGTTATTCCTTGTATGCTATCAGCATTTTCTTTTTGTCTTCAATTCTTAAGACTTTTATATTACTAAGGTCTCATGTTGCAAAATTGTATAATTTTGTTTGTGCTAGATATGGAAACATTGTATGTTTTAGTCACTAAAATTCTTTAAGTACAGTATACATTATATACAGTAATACTTCTGACATTTTATGAGGCACTATCAACCTACATTGAAGACTAGAAACGTACAGAATAGATTTATTATTTTAAATCTGGATACCTAAATTCTACATAAGTTGTCAAATCCTATGCTTGTACTGTGTGATCAAAGCAACTAAAAAATAGTTCTCATGCCATTCTTTTTTTTTTCAAGAGGAAAAATATTACTTTATTAGAATTGCATAGTTAAAATTACGGTTGAATTATTCAAAGTTCCTTAATGGAATTTACAATTTTTAATAGTAGTGTTTATGATAAAAAGAAAGCTACTGTGGCATTTCCTCAAAAATACAGTAGCTGCCAATATAAACAGACTTTTTTTTTAATGTTTTAGTCTTCAAATGCTATGTACTTGTAGTCTCCAGATAACAGGTAAATGGGATATTTTATGAATATCCCATAAACAAAGTAAACTAAAGAAGTAAAACATTGGTATGTGGCAGGATTATGTTTTTGGGCGTTTTTTATTTATTTTTATTAGATCTTAGCTGGAGTGTTTAGAATTTTTTAAGCACCTTATTCAGCAAGGAAGTGTGGAAAAAGGAAAGGAAGAAAGGAATGCACATCGAACCAAAAGAAACGTTCAGTGGAGTTGGAGTAGTGGTGGTTTATCCCTCATTAAAATAAAGCAAAGAACAGCAAATTGTAATCAATGCATTCAAATGAGTAAAGTAAGGGAGGTGTTTCCAGGCCTGGATATGCTTTGAAAATTATTTGAAAAAATGCTTCAGTCTTTGTGTTACTTCAATATCTCTGTTGTTCATTGAAGCACCCTGACTTTTTATAGGCTGAAAAAAAGATGCATCATTTTTTCAGCCTATAAAAAGTCCATTAAGAGTGGATTCCTTAAAGATGTGGCATCTCTGTTTCAGGTTTGTGCAGAAGCTTGAGAAAAGTCAGGATGCTTTAAATAATTATCCAAGAAATGTTGTGTTTCTATGAAATGCAAAATGTTATTAGTTTCTAAGTGTGCATCACCTATATTTTCTGCCCCAAAGTTGAAGGAAGAATCATAAGCAATCAACACTTCAATAGGGGAAACCTAACAATATATTCTCCATAGCTTAATTTAAATGTTTTGTGCACATTATTTAGTATAAAACAAATTAATGGGTTATACTTGAAATGCAGAGTTTAGTTGTACTAGAAACAGCATAACAAAGAGAGAACTTTCATTAAGTTCAGAGAAATATAGAATACCAACATCTGTTGTTGTTTTTAGAAAACTGTAGAATGCACTTTAAAGTCTTAGAGCAAGAATTTTATTATACAAATTTACAAAGTCCCAATAAGAGTTGAAATGTTGAAAACCCAAACTTTGATGTTTTGCCTCATTTTCCATTTCCTAGCATAGATGGAAAAACCACAGTGGAAAAACGTAAGTTTCCTACTATTGACAGGAAAACAGCTAAATGCAGTTACAATGTTATTTGGGATTGGAAATATGACTTTTAGTCATCAAAGTTAATGTTGCATTATTTTTCTTTCCCTCCTTCTTTGAACCTCTTTAATGCACCAACAAATAAATGAGATTTCAGCAGTGTTTCCCAAACTCTCCTTCATTACCCAAAACTGCTGATCAGAAAGTCCTTATTTAAATGTTCTTGTTGTAATTGGGTAATGGGTTACCAAAGAAAAACCACTTTTGCCCAATTTTGGGTAATTTACCCAGGTATGAGAGGCACTGGGCTTTCAGTTTGTGTGAAAGTCCAGGCTTCTTTTATTTTTGTAAAAATGTGGCCTGAAAGTATTCCTTAATTAAAAAGAAACAAACTATCACAAACATAGATGTGAAGGTGTTATTTCCGTTGCCATTTTAATAAGTTGAATTCTACACATTTTCTCAATCTTTTTGAATGCACCCACTGATGACTATTGAATTGGACCCATCTTTTATAGTAGAAATGGGATAAGATTATATCATGTAGCTTTTTAATGATTTTTCAAATACTAACAAAAAGTCAGCGAAACACACTTTCAGTTCTTGATCCCAGAGTGATCATTGTTATCTAAGGTAAGAATTATAATTCTGTCTTAATTACATGAATGTGGCACTCCAGGTTATCTTAAATCCAGATATAATACAGCAGATAGAAATTTGCTTTGGTTTAACAAGCAAATATTACAATATCACTTCAATTGATTTTCTGGGGCGGGAGAAAGGACTTGAATACAATATCCATATCCACAGCTGTTACTTGTTTTGTTCATAATGCAGAAGCCCTTGATAAATCTGAAAATTCCAACTCTAATGAAATCCTGGATGTTTAACTATACAGATACGTTTTATATATCTAGGCCTGTAATGTTTTCTTGTGTATTGTGTATCTGTTATCCAGTACTGATTCCTAATTCTCCAAAAACCAGCCTTGATAAATTTCAAACTAGCTTTCAAATATTTTTGGTACTTGTTTTGCTTAGAAGTTCCAGCTCTTCAACCAGATTTGCCAGTCTGATAGTAACTTTCTTAAGATTTGGACTTTTCCAAGATTGTTCCAAGATGTTGAAAGTACCATAAGGTCAGGAAAGGTTGCTATATTAAACTTTACTGCTTAAATACTGGTAATTCATAAATAATTTCTAAAATTCTGCTGTTGCTTTGTTTATTTAAAATCACTATAATATTACATGCATGATCAGATTTAACGTAACAAAATTGGAATCAAAAGGTTACAACTTTAATTGTTTCATCAATCCCAGGTATTATGCCCATGTCAAGTCTAGAAAACAGTTGATAATTGGTTTTCACTGTATGACCCATCTAGGCACCTTTTGATTTCTCTTGTTATTTAAATGTTACGTCTTTCATTTTTTGGTTGGTTGCCAAATAGCTGATGGGCCAAACAGTTCCTTCTCAAGTTTTTCTTCACCTAGCTAGCCCCACCATCTACAAGCCAGACTCCTACCTCCATTTCTTCCAATCATGCCAGATTCTTAAAGACTGCTCAGACAAATGCCAAAAAAAAACCCCTTCTTGGCAAGGTTTTTCAGAAGTGATTTGCCATTGCCTCCTTCCTAGGGCTGAGGGAAAGTAACTGCCCCAAGGTCACCCAGCTGGCGTTGAACCTAACGAAGAACTCATGGTCTGCCAGTTTCTAGGCTGATGCCTTAACCACTACCCCAGACTGGCTGTCTCCTGTCTCCATAACTATGTTCTTAATTGATCTCTGCAATGAGATAAAAAAAACAGTTGGATACTATCCTGGGGAGACGTAACAAAATAGATTCCTAGTGCTTTGGACATATACAGGGATATAAATGTTAATAACAAATTTTCAATAAGAGTATAATTAGCAAAATACTTGATACATGAAGGAGAATATAGCTAATATATTACATTCATGTCTCCTCAGGCAAGATTCTGCCTTTTTAATTGTTATATTCCTGGTATATCAGATCAATTTAACTGTCATAAGTGGCATTTTGGGCCTAAATGAGATCTATAATTGTTATGGCACATTGCTCTGTTTGTGTATAACCATCTTAACACTTCAGTGGATATTCAGTATCCCTTTGCTTAATATGAGACACTCCCATCCTTTTCTTTCTGCAAAAGAGAAGATGAATTGTTTGTTCTACTATAATATGTCATAACAAAAGAGTGCAATTTTAAACTAGCTTATAGGTTTTCTGGGCTTTATAAAGCATGCATTATGACAACAGCCACTGAGGCCCATCATAACAATGAAAAGGATTTTATATTATCTATATAGCTGATAATACACCATAAATATATAAGGCTAATTTAGATTGACAGAAGGTGTAGACAAATGCTAATTAGACGATTCTTTATTAAAAAAAATAGTGTATTATGTAAGAAATAATAATAAAGGTCAAAAACTAAATTGTTAGTTTACAAACTTCCTAAGCTATAATTTCCTTTAACGTATTTGTTGAACAAAATCTATGGTTGGTTTCATGTAGCAGACCAAAGGAAATTATGGCTAACAATGATGCATTAATCTTTAAGGCATATGCTAAATCTAGATATTGGAGATTGCTAATTTGGATACCGCTAGTTATCTTTCATGAATCTGCATAATTTGTATCACTGCATCTTGCATTAGTGGTGCATGCCTTTTTTATGCATTACTTTTAACAAAAATCATTCTGTTACGGTAAGATGGTAATATGTATCTAGAAAGACACAGGAATGATTAATACAATACAAAGCAATCCACCCCCACTCCAAAAGTTAACTTTGACAACTGTGTAATTGGTCAGTAGAGAAACAGAATGCGGAACTAAATCTTAACTAGCATGTGTTTTGGATATAACTGCTGGCCAGAAGGTAGCTAGAATAAAGGAGTCAACATCATTAGAGGAGTGATGGAACTTCTAGCACAGGGGTGGGGAACGATGGCCCTTTTATGACTCGTCGACTTCCAACTCCCAGAATTCCTGAGCATGGCTGGCTGGCTGGCTGGCAGAAATTCTGGGAGTTGAAGTCCACAAGTCATAAAAGGGCCATCGTTCCCTACCCCTCTTCTAGCACAATCACATCTCTGCTTGTTAAGGAAAGAAAGAAGAATAGAGAGAAGCAGCTATGACTAAGATTGTGGGATGATTTCAACTGAGGAAAAGCAAACAAACAAGAAAAGGAGGCAATAATAGTAAGCCATGTGACGCTTTGTAAATTACATACTAGGTTACAGTGGAATGTTTTTAGTTTTCAATTTTAAGGTAAACTGTTAGAATTATAAGATTACCCAATATCTTTTATTAAGTAAAATTGTCTTGCTGGCAATGCAAGCTGCAGAAGACATAAAAGTACATTAAAGAATTTACTGGTACTTCATTCTGACATGCTCAGAATTTATTAGTATCGTATTTGCCTCTACAACCATTTATTTTTTGTTTTGCTTTTTTAAATAAATGATTAGAAAGTCCCATTTAAAAAACTGATGTGTCACCTTGTGTAAATATTAAGTGGAACATTTCTTCAAGGTCTGGATCATGTATCCATTCATTCCTCAGCACTGATCTAGTAATTGAATAAATAAGCTAACAGTGTTTAAAGCAGATCAAATCTTGCCAGTGAATGTGTGAGTTACTCCTGAAGTTTACCAGCCTTGGTAGACAGGAGAATTCTTCATTAATCCCTCACTGGTGCCCAGATTTCCTTCAGACAGTATGCTTAAAGTTTCATCTGTCTGATGGATGGGCACTGTTGATGTTTTCTTTGAGTCATGGAAATTCACCGAGTTTCCGCTTGGCAAAGCATAGCCATTTCCAGCAGCAGTTGAGGTGGACAGAGAATCCCATGGAATTGGGCTTTTCTGCCACTGCAAATCCAGATTCCAACCAGTCCAGCCATAAAAAGCCAATGTGAAAAGAAAGCCTTGCATGGGGTTCAGCACTCCCTAGGAAGGAAAGAACAGAGGAAGTTATTTGTGGGCCAAAGTGCAGATTATTATACTTTTTAGTGAGGATTTAAAACAGTAAAGTAACCCAGCTTTCTGTGCTATTATTATCTCCTATTTCAGACTAAAGAATCAGACCTCAAATCACACAGTCATCCTCTATAAAAAAGCAGACAACAAAATGCAGAAATAAAATATATTTTAAGTAATTCTGGTTTCCTTATGTTCTTGCTATTTACATAGAGTAGATATATATCCTTCAGGGTGTCTCCAAATTTTTGTGTGTGGCGGCTTAAGTTAAATATTTTGGACAAATTGATCTGGTGTGGAAGTATCTTCTGTTTTAGATCTCACTGATGCCATCATAAGAAGTATCTCTGCAGATTCACTTAATAACAGTGTTACTAACTTAACAACTGCAGTGATTCACTTAACAATTGTGGCAAGAAAGATTGTAAAATGGAGCAAAACTCAACAACTGTCTTGATAAGCAACAGAAATTTTGGGATTGTGGTTGTAAGTCAAGGACTACCTCTAGTAACACTTTAATTGTTCTCTTTTTAGCATCTTTTTAACATTGAAAAATAAATTATAACATTTTTAACATTTACGCCCTTGTCATTCAATCCTAATCAGCAAAAGTTCATTAAAAGTTACCAAAAATAACAACTTGCATTTTTTAACAATCAAATAAATTAATTTCATATTTCTTTACTTTTAACAGTTACTTAAAATTTTCTCAAAAAATACAACCAAAAATTTCTTCTCATATTTTTTATCTATAAACAAATCTGTAATGCCTCATCACTTGGACCTAATCAAGAAAAATACATTAAGAGCTATCAGAAACAACCTATTATAAATCTTGAATTTTAATCCCTTCAAGTAAATACCGGTAGCTCACAAGTTGATTTGATTTCATTTTCTCTTTGTCTCTTTCAGAAACTCCTTCACAAATTTAAGACATACCAGAAAAAACATCTATATTTTAGTCTTAATCAGATAAAACTTTGTAATTTTTTCCTTTCCTTCTAACACCATAGTTTATCACTTTCTCTGAAAAGGCAACAAAAAAGGCTTCTTCTCATAGCTTATCTATTTTAAAGCCTTGTCATTCAGTCCTAGCTGAGAAAACCGATTAAGAATTACTAGAAAAAACATTGTGTGTGTGTGTGTGTGTGTGTGTGTGTGTGTGTGTGTGTATACATATACATTGTGTGTGTGTGTGTATACATATACGTGTGTGTGTGTGTGTGTGTGTGTGTATAAATATATATATAAAATTATATATATTTTAACCTTGATCAAATAAGCCAACTTTATATTTCATTTGTTTTTATAAATCTCTGTATTTGTTCCCTTTAAATAGTATCCAAAATGCTGATATCTTTTCATTTCATTTCTTTTCTCCAGCAATCTTTCATGAGTGTAACACAGATTTTTTTAAAAAGTTATCAAAGTCATTCTTCTGATTTATTATTTGCATCCATTTCAGTTATTAAAATATCAACCAGTTTCATTGGTAAATCCAGTGTAATGTTTTTTTCAGTATCATTCTTGTAGCCTGACATTTTAAAATCCAAATTCTATCTCCTCTTTTAAACTCATTTTTATGGTAGCAGACATTCTTATTAGAATTTTCTTTCGGCATTGTTCTGACATACCCTTTAATTCTTCCAAAGTTAAAACAATTTTCTCCATTCTGTAATAGTGGGTCTCTTCTCCTTTAATTATAATTTTATTTCATTTTGGTTGATTCTAAGGCTCAGTAACCTCCTCATATATTTTAAATAAGATTTTAAACAACTCACAGGAAGGATTCTAATTATTAGTTTCAAAATCTTATTTCCAATCCATTCCTTAATCCATTTATAACTTTCCAAAATCAATATTGTAATAACCCGCTTACTATTTATTCCAGAATAACTTTTTAAACTTCTTTTGCTGATGGTTGAAGGAGAATTATCTATGGTATCATGTAACTTGTTATTCTAAAGGTTCTTAATATCTAACAAGCAATTAGCAAGCAATTGTAGGAGAGGAAAGATAATGGTAGCAGGAGGCAGAGGACAAGAAGAACAAACTTTTGGTGTATAGTCACTACAATATAGGAGAAAAAAAGAGGAAAAACTGGCAAAGAAGTTACAAGGAACTAAGTTTGCTATGACTCAACTGATATAAATACATTAATACAGCTATAGTGATGCTTAAAAATATGTGAACCCTGAAACATGATTTATTCCCCACACAAGCCCTAAAACTAGATAAAATACATACTTTTGCCAGACAAAAATATGTGGCTTTGGTTCATTTTACTCAATAGATGAACAATATTTTTGACTCATTTGTTTATCTAGTTGTATGGAGAACAGATCATATTTTAGGTCATGTTTATGCAGAAATACTGAAAATTCAAAAGGGTTCACAAATTTCTAGGCACCACTGGATACATATATTTGTATATACAAGTTGTATATACAAACTATTTAAAATATCTTAGAATGTGTTTTCCCCTTAGTCACCTCAACAAACTTTTAATACATGTATGCATGGCTATGACATCCAAAGCCACAGTTGGGCTTAACACTGTTATACAAACTCAGCTATCACAGACTATTAAATAAATTACGGTTAATCAAACCACAGTTGTATATAAAGTGTGAACCCAGTAAAATATGCTTAAAATATCCATATGTACAGGAGGAGACCTTAAATATGCTGGCAGTTTCCCTGTAACCAACATGCTAGAAAAGCCCATACCATTATAATCCATGTGATCAGTGCCGCAGTTCTGATATTTTTCAAGGAGCTTCCACTGATATCTGGTTGCATTTCCAGGTAGAACAGAAGACCCTCATTTATGATATTGGATGACCAGCTTTTATGGATGTAAAAGTTATGGATAAAAACAAGACAGAAAGCTTTATAATTATTTGTTATTTTCAAAGCAAAATTAAAACAATTTTCTATCAACATTACTTGTTTTCCTTTCAGGGATAATAAATATTAGTATGAGTACACACATAATTATTTTGTTAAAATCCCTTCAAAGTGACAGAAGCACAGAAAAATTATTAAATAATATGTTTTTAGTTAGAGCACTATTATAACTCTACAGTTATAAAATGAATATTTTTTTACTTCTTAGTATTATATCAAGCTGTGCTGTTACATAGCAATAGTAAGAGCACTTAGACCATATTCACCTGATGGATTATATTTTCTTAGGACTTACTGTTTAGGAAGTGGGGAAAGCCTATTATACACTCTATGCAGGGTTAATCTAGCCCCCAGTCTGGTCATTAAAAGCTTTCAGCTATAACAGTTTTATGTCATTTATCTACTCAAAAGGTGAACCAGAATGTTGCAAACAAGAGGAAAAGAGGTAAGCAAGAGGTCTCCATATAATCACAATTATCCCTAATTACCACTGATATATCTTATGGGAAGTTCAATAGTGAGATCTATCATTCTTCCTGATAGAATATGAAGCACTTTATTCCAACATTGGTGTCATCAGAATACATGGCTTCCTATGCCAGAAAATGCAGCTTTGTTCCAAATGACTGGCCCAAGGTCACCCAACTGGCTTTCATACCTATGGCAGGATTAGAACTCAGTCTTCCATGTTCTAGCCTGGTACCTTAACCACTAGATCAAACTGGCTCTCAGATTTCTATATCTATATCTGCATATCCATAGCTATCTGCATACACACATATACTGTATATAGTATATGTATGTATACACACACACATCACATACACGCACACCATACATAAAAGTATAGGACCAAGAAATTTTACTTTGTTTGCCATATTAGTGCTGAGACTGGGTTACTCAGTGGTGTATTAAGCAGACTAAGCACGTGCTTAGGGCACCAGGCCCAAAGGGGGCACCACAAAGTTGAGAAAGAAAAAAAAACCATTGAAGATTTGTTTTAAAAAAATGATAAAACTAGGAGGTGGGCACTAAGATTTGTCAGTGCTTAGGGCACCAGTGAGCCTTAATCCGCCACTGGGGTTACTGTATCCCAGTTATGATTTTCAGTGTTACTGACTTGTTAACAGGCAGACGTCTGTACATTCAAAGAACAAGAAAGGCAGGAGTGGATAGAAATGTTCCTCATCTACTGCAAAATCTGCTGTGGATTCTTTAAAGTCAATCACCAAATAATTTTTAAGCTTCAATTGCTTTATAGTAGAACCAAAAAATGTGTCATCCTGACTATTTTGTACTACTATACTGAAGGGAAGAAAGCTGAGAGATGGAATGATTTGGATATTTATTTGATTTTGGGATAGATCGTCATGGAGAAAATCTATGGTATCTATGTGGTTGCTAAAAATCAAAACCTAGCTGATTGCATATTATCAATGTATTTGATGAAATAACTATAAAGCTCTATTCAATCCTTCAAATTTGGAGGATTTTTTAAAAACTTAAAGTTGCACCTTGTATATATATTATAGCTATAGATTGTACAGTGCTATTTACAAAATTAAAATTCTCAGAAACCTGAGGTCTGCCCAACATAATAAATATGCATTTTTATATCATACGTTAGTTTTTGCAGACATCTCGAGTAATTAATTCATATTTATCTATGTTCTTCTAATTTGATTTTTAAACTAATATTCCATCAGCTTTTTCCCAAGACCTCCTTTTCAGCTCATTACTGTAGAGTTTGACTTTCCCTTTCCCTTTCTCTATATCTGTTAAACATATCACCTTTGCTTTTACTGTGGCATAATTTAATTCCTTAATTGATTCTTTCTGGATGATTTCTGATAATAAGACTGATTCATTCATCAGCTTCATTATTATCTAATTTATATCAACCAAATCTATCTAATAGTCCTCATCCTGCAAAGGGGTGTGTATGGAATCATGACAAATGAATTATGATTGCACCATGAATTTTTTTTACCAAAAACAACCTAAATCTGACATTGGGTCAACCAATGATAGGTTACATAAATGCTCCAGAAATTCCTATCCTTTCAAATATATTATTGCTTTATGTTCCAGGTCATCCTCTCCTATTATTTTTAAATCCCCCAATGCCAAAATTTGTTGCCAATAACTTTTGGTTGTTATATGTGGGATAAACAGTCTCAAAGCAAATATTTCATAGAGTTCCTTAGTACCAAGAATGATTTTTCCAGTTATATTTGGTAATGTTTTCCCTTATGGAAATTTTATTCCAAGAATATAAAATCAAATCTGCTTTGGATGATATATAAATAATACATTAATATATAGCAATAGCACATAGACTTATATACCGTTTCATAGTACTTTACAGCCCTCTCTAAGCGGTTTACAGAGTCAGCAATATTGCCCCCAACAATCTGGGTCCTCATTTTACCAACCTCGGAAGGATGGAAGGCTGAGTCAACCTTAAGCCAGTGAGGATCAAACTCCTGGAAGTGAGCAATACTGCATTCTAACCACTGCAATACTGCATTCTAATCACTGTGCCACCACATATGAGAGATAAATACTGTTGTCAAAGGCAACATTAAAAAACGTTTTGCATTATAACAGGAAGAGACAAAGGAATCTTACATTAAAATTACAGTGGAGCACTTACAGATCAAGAAAATACACATAGTTCAGCCAAAAATCCAACATATGGATTTCCCTGTCTTTGAAAAAGTTTCCTTTAATTTTTTTTATCTTACCAAACAATGATGATCAGCATAATTTTGAAAAAGCGATTTTTAATCTCTGTCCCCAGCCGCCTTTCATTCTCTGTGTAGATTCCTTGTCTTCCCTTCAATAAAGATGCAACTGAGAAGCAGAAATGAAGTGTGTTCATTATATCATTCGATAAAGAAGCTGATCCTGCCTAGCTAGAGCAAGCCTGCCACATTTTAAATGCAGAAGGCAATATACCATGGATCTGCCCCCGCCCCCACTTTCTAGTAAGTAGAATTGTTCTGTTAATCTTCATTTTTTCCTATTAAAAATCCAATTGCCATTTGGAATCTTACCGGCAGCCACAGTTCTACTGAAAAGAATTGGGTTGGCCATCAAAACAAGCACCAGTGGAACATACGTGGTGACATAATGAGGAATTGCATGCTCCAATCCATTTTCACAACTGTAAAATAGGGAGAAAGGACAGATTATAATTCTGATTTATTTGTTCCCAAGTTGAAAAAGCTTCCTGCTTAATTAAGGAAGATTTCTTGTGGTTTGCTTACAATGTAACTAGGAATACATTGAATAGGTATCTTCAGTGTGGCAGCATCGACTGCTAGCTGGACAGTAAGCTATATTTGTGTGAACAAATATATAATATTTAACGTAGTGATAGTACAGTAACTGACTATTTTTCAAACAAAGAATGATTATATGGAGAAATCTTATGAAGGTGGAAGCTTTCAGGAGGCCACTTAATTGATCCAATTTATAGAAAAATAAGAAAAGGGATTGAAATGCATTTGAAAAATGGCCTAATGCAAGAAATCAATACTAACCTGATTTCGACACCAAAAAGGCTAAGTATGAACCTATTCTAATGCTCTATGTGGAAAAGAGAGAAATGATTCCATAACTTGTATTTGGAGAAGTAAAGGCATTTAAGTCATTCAGATAAAATGTCTTTAAATGTGATCAGGGGCAGAGAGCTAGTAAAATATAAAAGCAGAAGTTGAAGGTTGCAACAATGTTGCATGCATTGTGCTAAAGAGGTGAGCAAGACAACATCCCAAACTTGTGAGATCACTCAGTCTCTCTTATACCCTTTCCTCTATTTCACCTCCCTTTTTTCTCTCATGTCCTCCTTGCTCATTACACAGCAATTAGACATAGAGTCAGTTGCAATTCCATAATGATATGTTTCTTAATGGTTTAATCGGTTATACAAATACAGCAGGTTGTTGGTTACATGGCCTATTTGAGAATTTGAGAACACTGAGAACAAAAAAAATCAGCAAACAAAAAGGATGTTACTTCTTTCATATACAAATTTCACATCTCACTGCTTTAACAATTCCCCATCTCCCACAGGCCTCCTAATACTAGAGTTCCTTTGTGAGATTAAAATTTTCTGGAAAAATGGATGTTTGCAGTTAAAACAAAAGCTAGCAGTGGGAGGAAGATCCAAACATTTGCATGCATTTAGGTTCCCCTAAAATGACTCCTGTCAATATCCACCTTAGCACTATATTGTGACAAGAGCTTGCTCTGCAGGATTTTCCTTATAACAGTCATTAAACCCTAAGACTTACCCAAGTAAATATTAAGTCAGGTCTTTTAATTATTTTTGACATGTGTATACTTTCTTAATTTTTCTCCAGCATGTAAATTCCCATGCTGTCTATAGACACTGACAAGTTCCTAACTTTGGAAAAGTATCTCCTCAAGACTGAACAACATAACAAAGGTTGGGTTCCATTGTATACCATGGCAGTGAAGCTGGCTTTCAAATGATTAGATTCCAGAGGTGGGTTCCTACCGATTTGGACCGGTTCACCCGAACCGGTAGCGACCCGCTGGTGATGTCACGGTGACATCACGGAACCGGTTCTGTCGGTGCCGGTCCATGGGCACCGCCATCTGTGAGGGATTTTTTTTATTTTTTTCCGGGTTTTTTTTCTTCTGCGCATGCGCAGAAGCCAAGTTTCCGGCACTGCACATGCGTCACCATCTTGTTTTCAGCTTTTTTTTCCACGAGGCACGGCCACGTGGTGCGGGAGGAAGCGAACCGGCAGCGAGGTAAGTTAGAACCCACCCCTGTTAGATTCCTCTCCTTTTAATAAATATGGATCTAACCAATATCCTTCGGTGTCCTTTAATTTAAATAAATTATTGAAATGATTTAAAATTCAGGCAATGTTAGACTTACCTAGAAACTGAAGGATAGTAGAGCATAGCAACTCCCTCCACGCACAGCAAAATTGCCAAGCCCCATGTCATCATATGGTACAACACAATAGTGCTAGAAGGATATTGTACAGAAAAATAAGATGTGAATATTGTTTCTTGTCAACTTTTAAAATTACATGAGTACGTTCATATTTCAAGGCATGTTGAACTGATGGTGAAAAAAGAATGCAAAGATAAACTTTTGAAAAGCAATACAATATAACAATAGAAAATACCAATATGAAAATACACATTCTGCAGCAAATCTAAACAAAATAAAAGCCAATTGAATGTTGCATAGCAAATGTTAAGTAGCAAGGAAATATATATATTTTTTCTTCCGCTCAATTGTGTTCAATTCTCAGATATTGCCTGGACAAATCCTTGCATTTTACTTGACAAGTTTTTCAGAAATAGGTGACTTTGCCTCCTTCCTAGGGCTGAGGGAAAGTCACTGATCCAAGGTCACAGGCTCTGTGCCTAAGACAGGACTTGAAATCACAGTCACCTTGTTTCTAGCTTGATGCCTTAACCACTACGCCAAATTGGCTCTCATATTAATTATTAAGCAAACCATTATCCATATTCATCCATGAAGATAAAGCTATCTAAATGTGCACCTAATCATGAAAATATGCCATCCTGAAAATATCCCATGTTTAAAATGTAATGTTCATTTGTGATACCTTACTCCTGCTGATCTTCTAACTATCAAGTACGAATCCATAGCATAGCAAAACAGCCACCAAAAGACAGCACTGTACAAAAGTTGAATCCACATCTGAGAAACAAACAGAAAATCTTAGGTACTTAGAACAGGATTATTGAAATATTGTTACTTGTAAGTCTGAAATGTTATGTCCAGCTGTGTTCAGAATACTACACAGAACACCAAAGACAATTGGGTCAAGTAATTTCCACCTACCCGTGAGTAGCATGTTCTTCCTAAATTTAGATATACGTAATGTTTGTTCAGCGCTTCAAATTCAAATAATTTGAAAAAAAAAATGTTTTAGATCGTGCCAGAGCATGAATACAGGTCTTTACCATATCTGCATCTTTTCCCAGAATTATACCATTGATCTTACCAATAGCCATGTGAATATAGGAAAACACACGGCTACTTTAAAGAGATGCAGACAGGTGCTTGGAATCTGTGATCTTTAGAATCAAATCCAAAATCCTGCATAATCCAAATGTACTATCTATTCAAGTACAGAATTCTTTCTTTTTTACTCCAAAAGTACAGTAAGATATTAAAAAAATATTTAAGCATGGTGAGAAGTCAAACTAAAGGAAACTAAGAGCGGTTCTCATAATCTTGGTTACTCAGGACTAGTGACTGTGCTTCATGACAAAATTATTAAATATTGTATATTAAACTTGATTGCACATATTCCTCATGAAAGTTGGATGGAAATTAGAATAGTTTTCAATCAAACTAAATTCAATTTATCTGTACACAATTCACACATTTTGTTTAGATGATTTCATCAGTTCTTAATAGTGTTTACAAGTCTAGCATTTTTGCTCATGGGGACTGAATTTTCACTGCATATTACACTGGTCTGAAACTTTATTTCTATTTGACTTCCACTTCAATTCCTTCAATTGTTTATTTTTACTTAAGTTACTTTTGTCTTATATCTTTTTTTAGTCACTATTGCCAAAGGTAACTATAGATCTTACCTGCAGAAAGTTATAATTTAATCATGCTGCATACAATACTGAAAGTCAAACTTTTTTCTCAAAGAAAAAAAATGAAATTCAACTTTAAAAAACCCAGTTATTGAAAGCAAATGCTGCTCTAAAAACATTAACAAAAAATTAAATGAAGAGCAGAAGTTAAGTACATTCAAGATGATTATCAGTAAATAAATGGGCATAGGATTTGCGGCTTTAGACTATAACCTGTTTTTTATTTATATAAAAATGTATTTTTGCAAAAGTCACAAAATTGTTATTACTAGCATAAATAAAAAATAAAATCTGAGAACTAGTATAACAATGTATTTACCAAGTTCTATAACCTATGAGCTGACTATAGATTTGCCTGAAAAGTTTTAAAAGCTCATATTAAGAAACTCTGTAGAACTTCAGCTCAGAATACTTAGGAGCTGTATTTGGAGAAATTCTATGGCTTCCGGAAATAAAGTAGTTACTGATAAGCTCTGAATGTGGTTGGAGAAGAGTTTTCTATCAAACCAATCTAACACTACTTTCATATTTACTATAAAAGATACATATCTATTAGTTGTTTGAGACAGTCCAGACAAACCCAACCATGAGTACTAATTCTGTCATTATTGTAAGGTTACATTTGCAGAATCTTGCAAATCTGAAAGTACCCCTCACATCCCTCACTTTTACTCTTTGAAGGATACTTTCTCCATCCACTCATTTATCAGCCTGTTGTCTAGGCTGTGGCTCTTCTTCCTCTCTCCCAAGGTGATTTCCATGAAGTCTAAAAATAATGATTCACTATTCCCTCTTCTTCTGGGATTTGAATTAGCAATACAGTACATCCTTCTGCAACCTTTTTCATCATATGTTGGAGACTACCACACCCATCAACCCCAGATAGTGGAGCAGTGTTTATGGGACTCCAGAACAAGTTCTGGATATTAATTAGGGGAAGACTGCACTAGCATTTTTTATCTATCTATAGTTGTGACGTATATGGATTTGGCTCTTGCATGCCTTTGCAGATAAACCAACACTAAAAAAAAATGTGAACAGTTCATGAGATGTCACATACTTATTCCATTCCGCTATAAAGCTCATACACTGAATCACTTTACCAATATAAAATAGGAAACAAAAGCATGAGAAACATGTTTTCCGGAATGCTTTATAATCCTTTTATCAACAACAGTCATAGGTCTGGATATATGTTTGTGCACTAGGAAGCTTAAGCAGAGCAGGCCATATAATGCTCTGTTTGGAATCACATGACCAGCACCCAAGGAAGGCTTGGAATGGAGCAATCACCAACATTCCAAGTCACTGTCCATGCCCTGGAGGAATGTAAGTTGCAACAGTACTGTGGGTAATTTCCAGTTTAGTTTGCATACAGCATTCCAGTTTTCCCCCCTCTACAACCAAAGGGCTGATCAGGCCCATTTTTAAGCTTGGTATTTCATTAATCTACTTATTGTGCCCCCATATCAAATATGATCCTTTCTTTTCCTGTACAAATAGGCAGACAGAATCCCTGTATCTTTGAATAATTTATTTCCAATATTCCCCTGGGTGAGAAAGAATGAGAACACAGCCCAAGTAATCTATCCTGACCTTTTCAAAGGAGAGAGGTATCAATGCAACCTAGTAGCAGTTTCATTTATTTCATTTATACCTACCGCACTTCCTACACAGAATGTAGCAGGCCATATATTAGTTTGATTCGCTAAAGATATATTTGCCACAAAGTCTGGGAACCCTAACCAGATGATAGATCGGAAGATTATACCTATAAGGAAGAGAATAAATCTATATTAATAAGGTACGACTCTCACCACTTTAAAATTCATGTTGTTTCATACCTTTCCAAAGTATTAGAAAGAAAATTTGACTTCATTCAGTTTTCTATGATGAATTGTTTTTCCCTTTTATAACTTGAAGCTATTCTATTCTGAATTATTTTGAATCTCCCATTCAAAATTGCCCATTTTTAGAACTAGTATTATATTCCATCTATGTTGCTGGTCATTCTAAAACCATTTTATGTTTGGTTCCTGCTTTCAAGGACCCTTGAAAGGGGAAAACATTTTCTAAAATATATGTTCCAAATATTTTTGTTGCTTTTATTTCAGCGCCTTTCTCTGTCCCCTTTCTCTCCTCAAATACAAACAGCCAACAACACTGCAAGCAGCAGCTATCAAGAAGAAAGGTAGATGATGGACAAGGATTTGGTTCTGCTGCTCTGCTTTCCAAAGCTTATTTCCCATGTAACTAAGGATATGGCCTTAAGGACTGGGAAACGTTCTTTTTATCTACTTTTTCTCATCCCTCATCTTATGGTTAGACAGGATTGAGGACACCCATCCCCATTGCCTTTGTTTTTATCTTTCAGTAAAGATCTATTTTTATTGCAATGGGAGTGTGTTTTCATTCTCAAGTGGTATTTTGATAAAGGCTCTGGCCTGACAGTTAAAAGGCGGGTGACTGGCATCTTTGCTTCTGTGTATGTATTGGGGATAGAAAATGTAGAAACTGTACATCTTTAGTATGAATCAGGATTAGAAGTACTACAGTTTTACTCCCTCTCACATACATACACTTCTGCCTTCCATCTTCTGGTCCACAGCTGCCTGCCTGGCCAATAAGGAAAGGATCAGCAATATAAGAATCTCCTGTCAGTTCTCTAGTCAATCCTAGCCATTTTCTGGAAAGAAGGATGAATAATCTACATTCTCAGTGACCTTTGTCACAGTAAGACTGCATACTGCAAGAACCACTGACTGGATTAATGGGAATTGGCTTCTATGGCTGCCTTGTGGGAGAAGGATTGGGAAAAATCATATGCTTGCCTGCAGACCCAGCTTTCAAATTTTCACTATGGTCATGTGAATGCCTAGATCTGAAAGGATGGATTTCATTCATGAACTGAGACATGTAAGGGATTAAAAACTGAATGGTTTTAGCCAAATTCTTCAGAGGAAATGTGGCAGTAAAAATAAATAGGTCAATAAGAGCTCTCGCGCTCTCATTCCCTCCCCCCATTCTGCTTTCATGAATATCTTTCATGAGACAAGGGGAAAAGAGAGTTTTTTAAATGGGAATTTTTAGCAAACTGTATTACAAATACCAGAAAAGCAAAAACTGTATCTAAATAAACATGTTTGGGGGGGGGGGAATATAAAGCAGTAGATTCAATTTCCTTCATATTCGATCTGAGTCACACTTAACACATTAATCATTCTTTCATAGGAGATTATGGGTTAAACTGTGAAATAACTAATATTCATATTAAATATTAATATTACTATTTCATCTGCGTAACAGTAATTTATCTTTTTAAAAATGACTTTCTGTTATAGTGCATACCAACTCTAACTGCATGTGGATTAAGAAGCAATTCCCATCACATCCAAAGATATTTCTTTCTATGTGCATTTAGAACAGCAAGTTTAAGGACAATTCTGGTCATTGAAGGCTTTTCTATTTGGCTTCAGATTTATCAAATTATGAGTCTTGAGTATTAAGTCTGTGGAAAGGGGATCAAGAATGCTTACATACTAGTAGACAAACCAATTAGGCAACAGAACAGCTGACTTTTTATATAATGCTAAAATGAACTGATAGCAACAGCAACTGCAATCCAAGTCACAAATACAAATCACAAACCATACCTTGCTTTGAAATAACATATAATGGTATAATGGTTTACTGCATATCAGAAAGTCCAGGAATAAATTTCAACCTACTCTACCAGACATTGTTGCCTTTTTTTGCCTATTGCTTTTCTTTATGTCAAAAGAGCTAATTTACTGGTACTGTTGTCCTAGGATAACATATATTATGAATAATAGAGTTGGAAGGGACCTTGTAGGTCTTCTAGTCCAACCCCCTGCTTTAATATTCCCTATTAAAATTTCATATTTCAAGTATTGTTTGGTGTACTAGTTCCACTAACCCAACTGCTAGCAGAATAATGTCATTTCTTACAGCTTTCCCAGTAATATAACTGTAACCAACTTGGCTTGTTCAGTCCATATGGAATGCCATGATGATCCTTTTCAATTCCTCTGGATACATTAAAGTTAATGAACAGAAAAAAGAGATTCAGTCTTAAAACATCTGAAATTTCATTTTTCCTGACCTAGGAGTAAGTCCATTTAAAATCACTGGGCTTGTTACAAAGCAGAAACCAGGCTGTAATGCTAGTGAAGCTCTGTTGGGTTCCAAACCATTGATGTGCCTTGTCAAGGTTACTTAATACTTACTTTATTCGTTTCTCCATCACCGTCTACCTTAGTCTTATATTAAAACGTCCTTAGGCGGTTGGAAGAGAGACTCTCTCTTTCTCCCAGCCCCTCCATCTCTCTTTTTCTCTCTCTGCTCTTTGGTGGGATTCCCCCAAACCTCCTCATTTAATTATCAAATGTATATAGCGGCCCATCTCCCCAGAAATGACCTTCTTACCCAGAGAGCCCAGCATGTCACAGGCAGAGATGAGGAGGAGGATGGTGGCGGAGGAGGAAGCCTTGGAAATCGCCCGCGAGCCCCGGCCCTTCTTCGGGAGGAGCTGCAGGGCGCTCAAGAGAATCCCGGCAGAGGCGCTGCCAAGGCAGACCCCGCAAAAGACCTCCGGCTTGAAAGACACCACAAGCTTCGTGGAGACGTCCCGGTTGGGGCAACAGAAAGTTTCCAGCCTCGGAGAGGCCATTTTTAGGAGACTAGAAGGTCGGGGTGGGAAGGAGGGCCACACGCTTTCGCTCGCTCCTAGGAAGCTCTTGCAGGCTTTCTGTCCTGTCCTTCCTGCAGCTTAGAGTTGGGGTCACGCGATGGCCGGATCATGTGGCGAAGTGGCGACTAAAGCCCCCGGAGCTGCCATTCCTGGCTCCGTGGTTTTTTGTTTTTTGTTTTCCACCAGGCGGAAATCCTAGTAGGGCAGCGAAACGGGGGGAGCAAGAGATCCGAAGCGCGTGTCTTCCCTTCTCTTTGCTCCGAGGCGTTGGCAGGGCTTCACTCAAAACGCATTGCTTCTTGCAGGACCGTGTGCCCTCTTGTGGGGGGGGGGGGTTCAGAGAGAAAGCGAGGCTCTGAAGAGGCGCCATCTGAAAAGAAGCAATCCCTTCAAAAGGATCAACCTCCGTATTTCGTAAATTGGGGACAGAGGATTACCGTTTCTCATCGATGATTCCTGGTTGTTAGCTATGGCATCGATCCTCCTCCCTTCACTTGCTTTTGTTATAGTTGGGAGATCTGTCTCCTGAAATCCTGATTGCCCTAAAACAGTTTTTCCAAAGTTGGCTGGCAGTTCTACTCCAGCACTCCTGAAGAACTTAAAAGCAGTGGTGAAATCCAAATTTTTTTACTACCGGTTCTGTGGGCGTGGCTTGGTGTGCGTGGTGTGGCTTGGTGTGCGTGGCTTGGTGGGCGTGGCAGGGGAAGGATACTGCAAAATCTCCATTCCCACCCCAGGCTGGGGCCAGCCAGAGGTGGTATTTGCCGGTTCTCCAAACTACTCAAAATTTCCGCTACCGGTTCTCCAGAACCTGTCAGAACCTGCTGGATTTCACCCCTGCTTAAAAGGTTTGAGATTTGAGATCACATCATCTGATCCCAGGGCCCACTAGTTACTGCTTCGAGCATCCCTCCATCAACTGCATCTTGAATTTCCACTTTGCACTATCATACCGCATCTGAGCTCAGAAATCCATATGAAAACTAGATAATGACAATGATGTAAACTGGCGGCCCACGGACCAGATGCATCACATGCAGGCCACGCCCCCTGGCTCCGCAAAGGCAAAAAACATCACGATACGTCACGATACGTCACGTGACGTGATTGAGTTTGATACCTGTGATATAGAGCTTTCTGTGTCATTGCAGCTGGCTAGCAATGTCTACTGAGTTTTGCAGCCTAGGCTAACCTTTTACTAACCCTATCCTTTCACTAGACCAGTATTTTTCAAACTTGGCAAATTTAAGTTCTGTGGCTTCAACTCCCAGAATTCCCTAGTCTGTATGCTGGCAAGGGAATTCTGGGAGTTGGTCTACTCATTTTAAGGTTGCCAAGCTTGAAAAACATAGCACTAGACTCAAGTTAGTAGACTGCAGAGTTTTGTCTTTTTTAAAGAAGTTTGTCGTCTTAAAAAAAATAGAACTAAAGGCAATAATTTATCCCATCATTTGGGTATTTCTTTTTAATTATCTGCTCAGTCTGTTCTTTGTATTCATTTTCATCTTAAGAGTACGTTCAATGATATGTACTGAAATTCATTTTAGTTGATAAGACTTATTTCTATGCAAATCAGTATCATGATTATCAGCTCAAATCAATCTATTGCAGGATTAAGTCCTCTTTAGCTGACTGCAAATTGTTTCCTTTGAATTGAGTCACATTATTTTCCCAGCATTTATTTGGGTGTTTTCTGGGTCTTTCAAGGTCATGTATGCAACCAAGTATTGTTGTTGTCCAAAACTGCTCTGTTATTGTATAATGAGGTCAATCCATTATCATTTCTGTGAGGCTACTCACTTAATTACAATATATATCCTTGACTATTGGTGGATTCATTTTTTTCTCTTGTCACATGTTAAGCATTTGTATACTTTTCTACTTCTCTACTGCTTTTGCATTTAATATCCAAGTTGTGAAACCTTGTGTTAGCACACGTATTATAAACTAATTAAAGTATTATGTTCCTGAAGTAGGTTGTGATGTTCTGAAATGCTCTTCAAGCTAGTTTAGTTATGACATTACTGTCTGCGATCATCTTTTTAGTGGCATAGATGTAAGTTGTCGACATTCTTCAGTTCATTATTTTCTATTTTTATTGGCAAAGGTTTTGAATAATTTTGACATGATTTCTCTCTTCAAGTTCGTTTTCAAGCCATGGATTTGGTCACACTTTCATCTTAAATAAGTAAATGGCTCACAAATTCTATTTTACTGCTTTCACCGAGTGGGATTGTATTCGTTTTGTATATATATAAGGCCTCATAGCCACATACATAAATAAATTCCTCATTTCTAAATAAGCATGTAACTAATTGCAGAATTAATCTGATGTCATGATAAACGGGGAGGGACATTTTAAAAAGTTTCTGAAACAGCAGGATTTTATTTTGGTGTGTAAAATGCATGCCTTTATGTTAGACTGAGAGGAAGGTCTATTAGGCAGCAAAATCTTTTGTATAATCACCATCCTCTTAACATTAAATTTCTGTAAGATAACTTTGAAATTGTTCATTCATTTTACATTTAGAACTGTAGTTTTTAAAACAATTTTGAAAGAGGAAAAGTTTGATTTCTCTGCCACTTTACATCTACATAAGAAACAAACAGGATACTTTGAAATGGAGACAGCATGACAGCAATATGGTTTGTGATGTAATGCCCCCTTATAAGACTGAAATGAAGTCAAAGGATTTGAAGGGTTATCCTTGCAATTAAAAAATAGTGTTTTAAAGTGAAAGGAGAATATAGCCAGAAGTGCCCCTTTCTTGATTTATATTAACTAGCAGCAACAGCTTCAAGATTAGATTGTTCAGAGGTTTTCTAAAGAACAAAGGTTAATTAATATAAAGTGAAGAATGATTTCTCTAATTGTTTTCCAATGGATTCCAATGATATTTCAAAAACAAGGAAATTAAACGTATTCTGAAAAAAGTTCAACTTTATTCATTCATTCTATTTTTGAAGGACCCATTTAGAGCTCTGATATCTGCTTCTGGAAAGTTTTGGTACCTTCAAGAGTAAAAAAAACAGATGCATGTCTTATTACATGCTTCCTTTAACTATGGATTTGTTGGGTTTTTATGGTTCAAATGAATTGTACAATAACATTAAACTTTCTTTTAGCAGAGAGTTAGGGTTTGTCAGATATAACTGACAAGAGTTTAAGAAGACCATCTTTCAGAGTGCAACATCCATTGGCATCTAGCACAAATAGCAACAGCAAATAAAAAAATTACACGTGTGTTTCATAATATAAATCCCAGCCTTTCATATTTGCTCATTCCCCTGCCCCACAACCACCTTGATGAAATTCACTCCGCCATTTTGTTAATGGTACTTCTGATGGATTTATCTTCTAACTCCCATGCACACGAGCTCACCACAGAATTGTGCCCTGTGAATTGCCATCTTTAAGAACATGGAGATCCTGGACTTTTGTTCTAGGTATCACAGCATTTACAGTAGAGCAATTGTTCTCCTTCAGTCAGGTCCAGTCACTTATTAATAGTGGTATTCAGCAATATGTAGCTGCAGCAACCCCACCAGAGATTGGTTCTCTGCTGAGAGTAAGCATCCATTCCAATTATTTTTAGCACTCACTGTATGGAATAGCAGTGGAAGCAGATGGCAATGGGACTCCTTGATTTGTATGGAAGCGGCAATTGCAAAGCAATCCTGGTATTACGGTGTTGACAGAACTGGAAGAATGAGTTATCAGACAACTCAAATGCATTTGTGATTTTGTATGGTACATGTTGCCTCAGCAATGCTGAGCAATGTCACTATGACAATTGCATGACAAAGACCAAGCCAACAGATGTAATAATGGAGTGGCTGGTGTCTAGTGATGGCCAGGACTCAGACATTATTCATATGCATGGCATTGAGTGGCTGCAGGCAGGAGGGGATGGGCATCTTTGTGCAGTGTTGACATGTATCCCACATACGTGGTAGCCCTGCATTTTCTACTTGGAGTCTTGGCACATCCTTTTGATGGATTCCAGATCCTAAAGCACAACACACAATGTGCATTCCTGAATGGCAGTAGTTTGCAGTGTATCACCATGGAAGACCCCACACAGAGCAGGGCAGAGATGCTGTGTGAATTTGCCCTCATTTGTAAAACAGTAAGTTTCTACCTACTGAGCATTAATTGAACAAAGGGAGAGTTAATGTAACATTTTAATGCCTTTAAGTCAGTCTTGGTAAATCCCTGCAGTTTCTCTGGCAAGATTTTGGAAATGATTTGCCATTGTTTTCTTCCTAGGGCTAAGAGAATGACTGGTCCAAGATTTCCCAGCTGCCTTTGTTGCAAGATAGGACTAGAGCTCACAATCTCAGTTTCTAGCCTGATACTTTAATCAGTACACCAACTTTGCGCTGTCAGTGTAATAGATAGGTTTTAAGAAAGATACACATTATTTTATTTCACCTTTATTATTTTTATAAATAACTCAAGGTGGTGAACACTCACAATGTTCCTTCCTCCTCCCATTTTCCCCACAACAACCTTGTATTATGGGTTGGGGTGAGACACAGTGACTGGCCGAAAGTCATCCAGCCGGCTTTCATGTCTAAGGCGGGGCTAGAACTCACTGACTCCTAGTTTTTAGCCACTAGACTAGATCAGGGGTGTCAAACTCGATTTCATTGAGGGCCGCATCAGGGTTGTGTTTGACCTTGGGGGCCAGGTGAGCGTGGCCAGGGTGGGCGTGGCCAGCTCAACATCACTCATGTCAGGGGTGCCTGTGGTGGCCCGAGCGCTCTGCCAGCGAAAACGGAGCTCATGAGGCTGCGATGGCCTCCTGCAACCCTCTGCCAGCGAAAACAGAGCTCGGGAGGGCTGCGTGCTCCATTTTCACAGGCAGAGGGTTGCAGGAGGCCATCGCAGCCTCCCGAGCTCCGTTTTCGCTGGTAGAGGGTTGCAGGAGACCATGTTTTCGCTGGCAGAGGCACCGCGGGCCAGGCCTTCACTGTTTCCAGGGCGACCCTGTGGGCCAGATCTAAACACCCCGAGGGCGGATTCGGCCCACAGGCCTTGAGTTTGACACCTCTGGGCTAGTTGGTTAAGATATCATGCTGGCTGGGGAATTCTGGTAGCTGAAGTCCACACGTCTTAAAATTGCTAAGCTTGGAGACCCCCTGCACTAGACTAAGGAGTTTCCAATTCCGTTCAGAGTTTTTGCACAGCCGCTTCTTTGCCGCTCGGGAGATTGTCGCCTTTAGTCCCCGTTAAACCCGGATTTCGACTAGGCTGTCTAGACGGCTGCAGCGCTTTGAGTCGAAGGCGACGCTGCTCTCCATTTTCCCACAGCCTCCTCTAGGGGGCCTCTGACAATACAAATGCCGCCTCCAAGGCGTTTCGCAGGTAGCTCGGTGGCGCGCGCCTCTCTACCCCCCGCAAGGAAAATGCCGGAACTTTTTCGTGCTGTGAGCTCCTGCAGGCGGCGGTTCCTGCCTTCCTCTGGGCCGCTGAAACGCCCACCCCGCGGGGGCCTCTTGGAAGGCCGCTGCTCCGACACAAAAGCCTCCTTTAGCCAGCCGGAGAAGGCGCCTGTTGTGCGTGTCCTCCTCGGCAAAGCAGCGGGAGTGGAAAAGGCCCCTGTGAAACCCTGCGGCCAAGGAGCCGGCGCTGCCTGCTTTTTAAGAAAACCTGGAAGGGGAAGAGGGAGGTTTCCCCCCCCCCTTTTCTTTTCGTTGCCGTGGCTCAGCCTCTCCTTTCCTCGGCGCCTTGGGACCGTCACATTTACTGTTTGCAGTTCCTTTCCTCGTATAAAACCCCTCTGGCTCCAACGGGACCGCTTCCAAGAATACCGGGCGCAAAACTGCGCTCAAAGGAGCAGTTTTCTGAAAGGTGGCCACGATCCCCAGTGGAAAGGCGTTATTTCCGTTGTGAGGGCGATGCCGCTCGCGACTTTCCCCTAAATGTTGGGAGAAAACTTTTCGCGGATGTCCTCCTCGGCTCATTTGGGAAAGACGATTGTCCAGGTCGAGATTTCCTTTCTTTTTTTAAACACCCCTCCCCCGCTCCCAATTTTTCAAACAACCCCCTTTCCTGCTGGGAAGAGCCCCCCCCCTTCCCATCCGAAACGGAAGCTCGTATCACCTTCTGGAGAAAGTGGAAAATGCCCTCAGTGACTTCCTTGGTTTCTCTTCGGGCTCTGCTCTCCGGCATTTCCCTTGGGGAAAACAACCGCGGTTTGTTTCCGTGAATATATTAACAGGCGCGCGCAAAGCAACTAAGCCAACAGCCATGAAAGCGCGAATAAATACTTTATGCTTGGAGGGAGCTGTACGTAGTCCAGCCAAGCGAGTCTAATTTCTTGGGGTCGCTTGCTCGTTCGCTTTACCCCCTTTGGCTGACTTGGGCTTCTCTTTCAAAGAAAGAAAGAAAAAAAAAGCCTGAACTCTGGAAGTGGAGGAGGAGCCAGGGTGTGGAAGGGGTTTACAATCCCCCTCCCTTCCCATCTGGGAGCAGCCTGAAAAACTGCTGGGAGGTATGTGGTTCCTAGGTCAGCGTCGCGTGGGATCAAACTAGGAAGAAACTGGAGGTGGGGGGGGGGCAGTTTCGAGAGACTATGGAGAATATGGACTTCAGAGGCGGACAGGAAAGAGGTCCTGACAAAGATCCGAGGCTGAATCCGGCAGTATTTATGGATCAGGGACACCCCCACCAGCTGGCGACAGGAGAGCAGAGAGGAGCTGATCCGTACAAGCTGGTGGAAGTACAATTAAGTGGCGGAGCTCCTTGGGGATTTACGTTAAAAGGAGGCAGAGAACATGGAGAGCCTCTGATCATCACTAAGGTAAGGGGCAAGAACTGCACGAACGTATGTGCAGCGGTGCGTACCTGGTCGAAGCGGAAGAGGTGCCCCTGGACGAAGCGTGTTTCTTAGGGTTTTTGTTGTTGTTGATGTGATCCGCCCGGAGAATAGGATTATGCTACCAATTGACACTGAGTGAACAATTGAGTATACAAAGGGTTCCGTGTGGTGGTGGGGGGAAGGGATGAGAAATGAAATGGTGATGGCTGCGGTGTACCTTAACAGGACAACTTGCGAGGTTCTTGCCACTGGCTGAATGTCTTTAATTTAGAACTAGCGATCGCCTGTAAGGAAGGGATTGCTAGCAAGCCTTTTAATGTGGGTCTTAAAACTGCTTGGTCACTGCTTCGTATTGGTGATTTGCGGAATTACAAAAAGGGCATGGACAGTGCAATCAAGAACCAGACGTTTTAGTGGCAAACGTTGGCTGTGCCTTAATACAGTGTTGTATTTGGAGATGTTTTTATTATAGTTAATATTCACAAGTCCCAGTGATTAAAAGTAATTAATGTATTAAAGCTTAGCTTTACTGTTTTATAAATATTCAGTACATCCCATTCAGCGGTGACTAAACATTTATAGGCATTGCTAGAGTTAATAACCCCCATAGCCTCATTAATTAATTCAAAATAACATTTCAAGTTAATTCATCAGCCATCACACAGTTGTTGGACTGGATTGCCACTGGGAAGAAAGTTCACCTTTGCACTTGTGTACAATATTTAGTGAAGTAAAAAAAAAAGTAATTGAGGTTCCTGGGGGTAAATAATCTACATATCCTATTTGTCTTTTTGAATTTTGTGAATGATTACATAGTGCTTAATTAAAAATGGACATTATTCCTTGTGGAAGCACTGAAGTTTCCTCCTCCTGCAACCCACAAAAGCAGTCTCTTCCTTCATTTCCTTCTCTGTCATTGTTATTCACCTGTACTAAATAAAAATTTCATTGTGGGTTAGACCATAAACCTATATGTCAAACTAAAATTCTTAACTGATGACTTCTTGTGGTATCTTTACTTGAGATAGAAAATAAGGACCCTGCCAGAAAAGGGGGGGCAGGGTCCTTATTTAATGGTGAAAACTGAGTAGTAGTTTTATTTTTTCAAACAAGTTCCTCCTTGTACTACTTTCAAAAATCTGTGTGTAAGGTCAGTATTCCTGACGCTGATGCCCTCCATATGAGTTAGACTACAAAGGAGCTGAAAATTATGAAAACTGTAACCTGATACATTGGTGAGGGACTAGGCTGCAGAAGTTCATGTGTGATAAACTATGCATGTTTCAAAAATGATTTACAAAACGTAGTTTGAATCTTATATGAGGACAGTACAGCTCTAATTTTCATTAAAGCAACCCCTCTTTTTTTCAGAAATAGAAGGGGGCTGCTTTAATGACAAAGAGATACTATGCTTGTGTGGGTTACAAAGCACTACTTCTCAATTGTTTCATAGCATTTATGACCCTACTGTGTAACAGTTTTTGTGTAAAATACATTAGACTGCTAAGCCATCATTAACTCAACCTTGATTAATGAATTAACCCAGGTACCATATTTCCATGTTTATGCACAGCAGAACAATATTAAATTATCCCCCAAAAAATTAATTTCCTGATTGTTTCCCACAGGGATGGGTAGAAGATAAAATTTAGCAAAGATTCTCATTCAAAATAGTTGAACAATAACAAGCAAAATAGAAAGAATTTGCCTTTGTCTTTACACTTAGCCTCTTATAAATCAAGGATTTGAGGATGTCTTAAATCATTTTGGATCTCTCTGAAAAGTAATTAATATATTTTACTTAACTTTGAAAAGTATAACAATACTTTAATTACTCTAGGAAATATTTTGTTGCTGAAATAATGAGTTTATGTATAATTGAAAAGAAGCAAATGAATAGATTCTATAATATAGCTCAGTTGTTGCTATAAGGTTTTTACAAAACCTTTATAAAAGAAAACAAACCTGAAGGGAAAGTTTATAGAGGAAAAAGCTGTGCATAGCTGTTCTATGTTTTCTCAGATATATCAATGTTCAAATACATTACTATGATATCTGCTCTTGTCTGGGCTCCAACAAGGAGATGGGAGACTTCTCAATCTAGCCTAAAGCCCTAGGATTGTCTAGAAATTGAAGACGGCTATGGCAAACCATTTCTAAGGCTTAAGAAAAGCATATCAAATAATTCACTAGGAAATGAGCTCAGTGTGAAGGAGACATTACCTTTTTAAATAGTAGACAGGTATGAAGTCATATGATCCTCCCCTACCAACCACAAGTGACACCATAGACATTGCCAATTGTTACAACATCTAGTTCAATAATAGTGTGCTGTTCAATCAATCAAAGTTATCTATTTGATTTACCTACCGATTTGTTTTCTGGTAGGATATTTTCCATGGCTGAATACTGATAATCCTTTACTAATAGTAATTTATTGCACAGTATACACAGATAACTTCATAAGGTATTTGATTTTATTATTGAAAGTCTTTCTATTCAGCCTTGCTTTGCCAGATTATTAATACAATGGAAATTTTATGGGACATTTCTACAAAATTTTTCATGGCTTGATGTAACTGGATATGGCAAGAGGTTATCACTTAGTAAATGCAAGCTGTTTTCACCTTCTGTTATAATTAATATGCTGGAGATGGACACATTTAACAAAAATGTGGTTCTCTCTATAGCTCAACCCTTAGAAAAATGTGATGATTTTTGTTATATGAAACAGTTCCCCCCAGAATTTAAAAAAGAAAAACCAAGTGTAATGTGCTTCTGTCAGTATATACGGTACTTATTCATAATAGAGGTAACAATCATTTGTCTAAATCTGCTTTTCTTTTTTTCAAAAGAAACTTCGAGGAAAATAGCTACATATTCACTGCTTCAGAATTTAAAGATACTTTGAGTAGATCATTCACTGATCTGTACTGTTTTGTTCTTGTAGTGGATGATTAGATTTTATTGCAGATTTGATACCCTGAAGCAAATGTTGCATACTTTTTATAAGTAAATTTATGTTAGGGAAATAAAAAGTAATGTTTGATTATTTTTTCTATGGATTTCAATTCAACCCAAATTGCAATGTTTTGAGGGCAGTTATTTGCATTTTCAAAATGCGTACCCATTTTTTTTTAAAAAAATCAGAACTATCTTTTCTCTTGATTTAACAAGGTTTGGCAAAGGTTTATCTATGGAAACATTGTTTTGTACAGTAAATATCAAATACTAAAGGAAGAAAGAGTACAAATAAAGCATACAATCATTAATAAGAATCATTCATAAGAATCTACTAGCAAAATCTTTATTTAGAAAGTGAAAATATCCCTTTCATACTCACAGGTATACATCTGGAGAAAGATATCAGAAAATTGGGCCTTTTTCAGAAATGTGGTACAGACACAGCATATTTAGATACTATTTTTCAAGTAATGTGGAATAGCTGCTTTTAAAGAGGGAATAAATAATAATCAGACAAATGAGTTGGAAGAGACCTTGGAGGTATTCTACTGCAACCCCCTGCTCAAGCAGGAAACCCTACACCATTTCAGACAAATGGTTGTCCAAGCTCTTTTTAAAAACCTCTAGTGTTGGAGCACCCACAACTTCTGAAGGCAAGTCATTCCACTGATTAATTGTTCTGTCAGGAAATTTGTCCTTAGTTCTAGGTTGGTTCTCTCCTTGATTAGTTTCCATCCATTGATTCTTGTTTTGCCTTCAGATGCTTTGGAAAATAGGTTGAACCCTTCTTCTTTGTGGCAGCCCCTTAACTATTAGAATGTAGAGCCTTCTTTTCTCACCATTGAATTTCATTTTATTAGATAGGGTCCAGTGTTCATGTGTGTCAAGATCCTTCTGTATCTTGAGCGCCTATCTTCTGGAGTGTTGACTATTCCTGCTAGCTTGATGTCATCTGCAAATTTGATGACTTCCCCCTCTATCCCTTAATCTAAATCATTGATGAAGATCTGAAGAGTACTGGGCCTAACACAGAGCCTTGGAGTACCCCACTGCATACTTGCCTCCATGTAGATTTAGTTCCATTGAGGACTATGTCAGTTTGTTGCAGCAAATCATTTCCAGAAAGCACACACAGACAAACTGATTCAGCTGGATTCATTAACTTCTTTATATACATACAGATGAATATTTACAATATCAGTAGTAGAGTTCTTCTTTAACATAGCAGCAGTTACAAGCAGTTTCTAGTTCAGAGTTCAGAGCAGACAGAGTACAGAGTGGGCTGAGCCATGCCCAGCCTTCTAGCTTTAGTTTCAGTTTCAATTCTCTGCACAGACTTAGATCTGCTTAAGCGCCCATTGGCTGACTTAGTTGCTATGCCTATTCATTGGCTGACCTTGTTACCATGTCTCTCCCAGTTCATGAATATTTTAACAGACTACATATTGAGTGTGGTTGGTCAGCCAGTTATGAATGCATCTAGTGGCGATGCTGTCTAACCCATATGTCTTTTGAGTTAGTTGATTTTTAGCATGAGCAGGTCACAAAACAGAAAAAGGAAAACACTAGGGCACCAGAATAGAAACCAGATACTGTGAGTTCTGGTTCTACCTTAGCCATGAAAGCCAGCTGGGTGACCTTGGGCCAATCATACTCTGAGTCCAGCTTACATCACAAAGTAGTTGTTGTGGGGAAAATAGGAAGGTATGTTGGATAAGTTTGTGCTTTGAGTTATTTATAAAAATAATAAAAGGTGGGATATAAGTGAATAAAATAAGTATTACTTGATTGAGTTTTGATTAATAAAATATTACAAAAGTCATACTGTGGAATCAAGTAAGTATTAATATGCAAACCATGAAAGTATCACCAGTGATACTTTTACCACAGTATGCAAATGTAAGAAGGCTTCAACATTTTGGATTATTCTAATTCTAAGTAGGCTCTTAACCAGGGGCATTTACAATTAGATCATTGGTTTTAAAATGGTGAGCACAACCATGCAATCAAAGCCTTACACCTTTTAATGTATGTTGTGTGCAAAAAGTGAGGTATAGAGGCTTAGTCTGTGACACGTGGACACCCTGTCTTAAGTCTTCTCTTTTTTGATTTGGAATTAAATGGATTCTTGAGCCAAAATAATACATAATATTAAACAGAAAAATACAAGGAACACAATAGTTGAACTCATGCATAACATTTTCAGAATATTTTTCATTGTTTAAAACACTAATACAGTAATTGTATTTAACAGTGGACTGAGCTGACAGATATATAAATATATTTTATAACACTATACCACAAATATAAATACATAAATGAAATTATTTCTTGTTTTTGCCACTTCTGGTTTTTTTTCTCCCCCTACTATTTAGAACACAACTCATATTCCTTATAGCTGAATTTTAAGACTACTATTAAGGCCATTTGTAAATCTTTCTTTAAAAAAAACCCCAAACTAATATATAGGAGTGTATATAGGAATACTATTTATTTTCCAATTTTCTATTTTATCTTCCAATATATATATAGGCTATTTTGCTTTGGAAAAATCTACGTATTTGATAGAGGACAAGGCTATGGTTTTCTTTACCTTCTTTATCTAAATTCCACTCAATTCCTATTTCTGATTTTTTACTTAGCCAATATAAAAATTGCAATCTGCCAATAAGTTCAGAATGCAAAAGCAATTTATTCAGTAGTTCAGTTGCATCTTATTTTTTACAGTCTGATGTACTTAGTTTCATCTGGATTTTTTGTCAGTAACTTTCTAGGAGTTCTTATGTTTATGCATGCGTGTCATCGATGATAATTATCTAATCATCTTACATTTTGTAGATTTCTTTTTCAGTTTTTCCAAGTAATAGAATTGTCCACCCTTAACCTTCAAATTATTTATCCAGAATATCTTAAGATTTAACATATATATTAGTGATTCAGTGAGCATCCAGGTTTTACTTTATCTAATACTGAATTATTGGGCTTTTTTGCAATCCAAAATATTCTCCCAGCAATTTTCACCACAAGTCAAAGATATCAGTTTTATTTTTGTTCCATATTTCTAATGATTCCGCTTTTACAACTGGGAAAATTATACACTTTTATTGTTAGTGTGGTATATTTGCACTTTAATATTTTGCCTAGATTTATCTTATTTCTCCCAAATAGCACTAATCTCTTTATATCTATGAAGGATACCTAGAGTCAGACATAAAGCTCTCAAATGCTTATATACAAATGCTCAAAGTTTTGGGGAAAAACAGGGTGAACTTTAATTATTAATACATAAGGGAAAGATATGATATAGTTGCAATTACTGAAACTTGGTGGGATGAAACCCATGACTGGAATGTACTGATAGAAGGATACAAACTATTAAAAAAAAAAAACCAGACCCCATGAAAGAGGAGGTGGAGTTGCATTATATGTAAAAGACTACTATATTGCTACAGAAATGCATGAAACCAAAGAGGAAAACCTCTTAGAATGTATATGGGTCAATATAAAAGAAAAAAGGAACGACATTGCCATAGGTGTATACTATAGGACACCCAACCAAGCAGAAAAACCAGACATACTTTTTGCTAACCAATTAACAAATATATGTAGGAAACACACTACAATAGTAATGGTGGGACTTTAATTACCCTGACATCAACTGGAAGACTAAATCATCATCAAGTGATTGAACAGGTTCCTAACCAATCTAGCTGACAAATTTGTGGTCTACAACGGGTCTCAGACTCAAGGCCTGGGGGCTGGATCCAGCCTGTGGGGTGCTTAGATCTGGCCCGTGGGGCTGTCCTGGCAACAGTGAAGGACCAGTGCATATGGTGCTTCTGCCAGCGAAAATGGAGCTTGGGAGGGCCGCATGCGCCCCCCCCCCGAGCTCCGTTTTCGCTGGCAAAGGGTTGTAGGAGGCTGTCGCAGTTGGAAACAGAGCTCAGGAGGGCCGCGCATGCCCCCCCCAGCTCCATTTTCGTTGGCAGAAGGTAGGAGGCCGTCGCAGCCGGAAACGGAGCTCGGGAGCCCGTTTTCATTGGCAGAGTGCTCGGGCCACCACAGGCACACCTGACACGTGTGACATCGAGCTGGCCATGCCAACAGCCTAGATGATAGGCTCAAGATCCAGGTGAATCTTGACAGGCTTGAACACTGGGCCCTATCTAACAAAATGAAATTCAACATAGAGAAAAGCACGGTTTTCTCTTCCTACCTAGGCAAGAAAAACCAAAAGTACACTTACTAGGTGAAACCTGGCTTAATAGCAGTAACTGTGAGAGGGATCTTGGAGTCATAGTGGACAATCAATTAAATATGAGCCAGTAGTGTGCGGCAGCAGCCAAAAAAGCCAATGCAATCTAAATTGCATTAACAGAGGGATTGAATCAAGATCATGTGAGGTACTAATACCACTCTATAAAGCCTTGGAAAGACTACACCTAGAATATTGCATCCAGTTTTGGTCACTACACTACAAAAAGATGTTGAGACTCTAGAAAGAGTGCAGAGAAGAACAACAAAGATGCTTAGGGGCCTGGAGGCTAACTCATATGAAGAACGGTTTCAAGAACTCAGCATGGCTGGACTAGTGAAGAGAAGGACCAGGAGTGACATGATAGCAGTGTTCCAATATTTGAGGGACTGTGACAGAGAGGAGGGGGACAACCTATTTTCCAAAGCACCTGAAGGCCAAACAAGGAACAATGGATGGAAACAGATCAAGGAGAGATTCAACCTAGAAATAAGGAGAAATTTTCTGACAGCGAGAATAGAATACTCAACCAATGGAACAGCTTGCCTTCAGAAGTTGTGGGCTTCATCACTGGAGGCTTTCAAGAAGAGACTGGACAGCCACTTGTCAGAAATGGTATAGGGTCTCCTGCTTGAGAAGGGGGTTGGACTAGATGACCTACAAAGTCCCTTCCAACTCTGTTATTCTGTATTCTGTCATGGATATAAACTTTTGAACCTAGGCAGATAAAGTCTGTTATGTCTCTGATTTCTTCTCCACTTATTTACAATAGGGTGGCTTTGCCTATTGATACAATCTTCTGTTTTTGTTTACTATTGAACAGCATACTGTTTTTGTCTCCTCTTTCACCTTCAAGGAGGCTTTTGTTGAAGGTGAAAGAATACAGTGCAAAATCCTGTCTGCTCTTAACATTTCTTTTTAAAAACTGACATGCAAAAGCGTACAGCAATATAATCATTGTGTGTACAATCAAGACTGGCGCTTTCATCCTAGAAGAAAAAAACCCTCTTCTTTTGACATTGGAATGATGGGTGTACAAAATGTCATGTTTTTGTAGACATTCTCAACTCACATTTTTACTATAATATTAGGAAAATAGTCCACAAGTATATCATGAGAGTGAGTGGTAAAGTTGGCTCACTTCTGTTGTGAGCAGAATACCTGAAAAACATATAAATACATGCAACATTTAATTCATTTTTAATTATATACTGTAATTACATAATGAGGATGCACATCTGTCATGAAGAGATAACATTGTCATCCTACTGAATATGGTGGTTCTGTTCTTTGGCATAATAGTGTTTCCTTCCCAGTTATCATTCTTCCAATTGTAGTGACGCCAGGATAGGATGGGATTTCAAGGTAATCAGTTGGACAACAACTGTGATAAAAGTGACACAAATATATTTGAAATTGCCAGTTTTTTAAATTGTATATTTAGAAGCCAAAGTTGCAATCATGTTCATGTATGAAGAATCACGATGAAATCGGTGAGGCTTATTTCAAAGCAGAAGCATGACCCTTTGATTAGTTCTTCATTATAACAGTAAAATAGAGCAGCCACAATCACCTTTATTTCTATAAAATACACAAGTAGTCTTCAAGTTATGATCTGTTGCTTAATGGCCATTTGAAAAAAAGTATTTATGATCCATCCTCAAAATTAAAACTGCTGCATCACCCCTGTAGTCACATAATCATTTCAGGCACTAGGACAACTGACTCACATTTAGACTGGTTGCAGTCACATGATCACATTTTGTGACTTTTTTGCCATTTCAATGGCAAAAAACACCCATTGGATAAGCTTTATTCCTATTTGAATAAATAGGAAATTTGAATTAATAGAAATTTATTTCCTACCATATTAACTTGCTTAATGACCATTGTAAAAATGGTTGTTAAAATCAAGTCCAGTTATGTGGTGATTTGACTTATGACTGCAATTATGACCAAAATTCCAGGCTCAATTGTGGATGTAGGTCAAAGACTACCTGTATTTTATAGTTACCTGGTTTCCTCTTGAATGCTGGAGCAAATATTGTTTTAAATATACCGTATCTTATGAAAATGTTAACCAAAGTGTGGTGATACCTTTCATTCCTTCTTCAGTTATACATTTCCCATAGAACTGTTCAAAATACAGTGATGCAGAAAAAGTGACTTACGTTTGGTCCTCACACTTATGACCATTGCAGTGTCCCCATGGTCGCATGATCAAAGTTTGGGCACTTGGCAATTGACATGTGTTTATGATGGTTGCAGTGTTCCATGGTAACATGTTCCCATTGTTACTTTCCCAGGTGGCTTCCAACAAGCAAGGTTAGTGGGGGAAGCCAGATTTACTTAACAACTGTGTGATTTCACTGTGGTAAAAAGGGTTGTAAAATCAGGCTTCACTCATTTAACTGCATTACTTAATGACTGAAGTTTTGGTCCCAGTTGTGGTCTTGATTTGAGGACTATCTGTATTGTCCGAATAAATTCTGACTATATAGTACAAACAAGTTTTTTGACTCAACTTTCTTACCCAGTTTAGTAGTTATAGAACAAAACTTTCAACTTCTGTAATTGTACTACATTTCTTTAAAAAGAATAATAGCAATAGCACTTATATACCGCTTTACAATGCTTTACAGCCCTCTCTAAGAGGTTTACAGAGTCAGCATATTGCCCCCAACAATCTGGGTCCTCATTTTACCGACCTCGGAAGGATGGAAGGCTGAGTCAACCTTGAGCCTGGTGAGAGTCGAACTGCCAAACTTCTGGCAGCCAGCTGTCAGCAGAAGTAGCCTACAGTACTGCATTCTAACCACGGCGCCACCACAGCTCCTGTGTGCTGTGTGAATGATGATGAAATTAAGTACAATAGTTATTCATAGAAAACTATGAAATTATTTGTATTTTTATACAGTAGTAAAATTGCCTCATAAATTGCTAATGAACCCAATGGCTATTTTAAATATACCTTAATAGTTGCAAGTTATGATTCCAGGCTATTTTCAGAAATAATTACAAGAGAAATTTAGAACTTAAATCAACACATCTGGAAGCATTCTGAATACACATTTGCCTGTAAGTTAGCTTAGCTCCATTATGCTTGGAGATATCTCGTTAGACATGTAGAATTGTTCTGCAAAGTTCCATTTCACAATTGAGCTTAGTTATATAAAATATAAAACATGCCTTTTGAAAATTTAAATCTTTGCTACATAATACATTTTTAAACAATGCATACTCCATTAAATTATCCTCTCTTCCTAGGCCATCAAAATTCGTATCCATCTACACATCTTGTAGTAATGAGTTCAGAAGTATTGATTTAAGAGGGTGGGTGTATATGTCTACACAAGATTAGGGAGTGGGAAGAGAATTTTTAAATGAGCCCTAATGCAGTATTTCAGGCAAACTTTGCCCACAGCCTGGAGTTTGATACGGGGCTCAAAGTTGACAGCCTTCCATTCTTCCGAGGTCGATAAAATGAGGATACATTTGAATTTGAAAAAAAAAAATACATTTGAAGGTGCCACTAGCAGAATTATTATTTAGCATATGATGAGAATATGACAAAAGAGAGGTAGACACACACACACACTCCATGCAATTATATACAAAAACTTCTAGGGCAGCACAGGTAGTCCTCAACTTACAACAGTTCATTTAGTGACTGTTCAAAGTTACAATGGCACTGAATAAAGTGACTTATGACCATTTTCCACACTTATGACCATTGCAGCGTTCCCATGGTCACATGATTTACATTCAGATACTTGACAACTGGTTCATATTTATGACAGTTGCAGTGTTCCAAGGTCATGCAATCACGTTTTGCGACTTTCTGATAAGCAAAGTCAGTGGGGAAGCCCGATTCACTTAACAACCGTGTTACTAATTTAACAATTGCTGTGATTCACTTAACAAATGTGGCAAGAAAATTGATGAAATTGGGCAAAACTCACTTAACAAATTTCTCATTTAGCAACACAAATTCTGGGCTCAATTGTGGTCATAAGTCGAGGACTACCTGTATGGCAGTGGCCTTGTAACTGGATGTCCAGTTTAGCTATTGAAGTGATGGCCTCTGGTGTTGTTTCACGTAACTAAGGAACCAAAGAATGTGGGCAATTTTGCACAATATATTTAATAGTTTACATTTCAACACTACAGTCAACAAGGGGAGTCTTTCCAGCCCCATTGATGCATGGCAGAGGTATGTCTTCCAATGTTACATCTAATTCTGTTTTGTCCAGACAGAGTGGAGCAGGTGAAAAACAGGTGGTTTGGTAGAAGGATCACTAATGGGCAGGCCTTAAGAAGGTAACTTGGACCATTCTTCTCTCCAGGCATTCTCAGGGTTAAACTGGGTAACTGTTAAGTGAATAGCTGTTTTCCAGGCTGACTTGCGGGATTTCAATCTTGTGAAATTAGCAGATAGAAACTAGCAGAATAAAAATGTTTTATAATAATAATAAATCATTCCTAGTAGTATGATCTAAAACATATATTTTGATCTTGCTTTTTTCAAGCAAAAACGACTAAATATTCAAAGTCCAGTATGTGAAAGGAAAGTAGTGGTGCATGTCTATGGAGATTCTCAGTCATCCAGGTCATGGTTATCCCAAAGATGCTATTTTCAAGAGGCAACTGGACTTTCTTGTTTTTCTTTGAAGACATTTCGCTTCTCATCCAAGAAGCTTTTTCAGCTCTGACTGGTTGGTGGGAAATGGAAGGATTTATACTCCTTGCAGACGGCTGGTCATTCTTTTAGAGAGTCATTCTTTTAGAGAGTTGTGGCCACTTGGAGGTTTATCTGTGTCCTCAGGGTCACCTGAATAGTGCCAATGGGTGTGGAGCCTTCTTGGAACTGCTGAAAGGACTGTGTTGTAGGCTGAAGATAGACGATGTCGTATCCCTTCCCCTCTGTTGAGAGAGGGATGTTCAATTTTGATATAGATGGCCTCTTTGACCCTTCTTTCGAACCAGCGGTCCTCTCTGTCCAAAATGTAGACTGCTGTCTTCAAAAGAGTGGCCTTTGTCTTTTAAATGCAGATAGACTGCTGAATCTTGTGTTGCAAGAGAAATTTAATGAACTGTATGGTTAAACTGTGGAATATACCATGGAAACTAGTTTATAAAAGCTTTGAAATGTATTAAATACATTCATGAAATATTAAGTGTATTTTATCAGTAATTACTAAGCATAATAGTTTTACAGTCTTTTAATTATAAATCATCCTGTCCAAATACCATTGTCTAAGAAGAAAACTAATCAATTGTGTTGTGAAGGAAAAAAAGATTCAAAATTTTTGTCCTTTGATACCCAATTTAGATTGATCTAATAATGTCTCTTAAAGTATTAATTGCCAAGCATTTTGCAGTTGTGGACTACTAAATATTCAGGAAATACAGAAAACATCCAATTGGACACATCTCCATGTAGTGTCCTCTGAACAAGGTCACATTTGGTTTGCAAGCAATATGGTAATTATAGCAGCATTTGTGTCTATCCTACCATTTTTAAAGAATTAAAAAATTATTCCCCCCCAAAAAATGTTTGCAGAATTTAGTATCTATTTACCATTTAATTATTTTTTATACTTTATATAATAATAAAACTATCTACATTATGTTTTTGGTCAAGAATGGTCTTAAATTAAAAAAAAACCATCTCTGATTATGAAGGGATTAAATTTAAGTGGGTTTTCAGCCCACAAAATATTTTTAGATATTGTCTTATCTCCTATTGATACTTCCCTTGTGCAAAGTCATAATTTGAGTATTAGAATTGCACATAGGGACTCATAGTCAATAACTGTGCTTGAGAATTTATTAACTACCTGAAGTTTATCATTTATGACACTACTTCTATTATCTGTTGTATACTTAAATTAACCAGTTTTCAGTCCCAGTTCATTTTGAAAATCAGCTGATAGACAATATGGTTTTGGGAGGCTGAGTTAGTGGGAAGCTATGATTTGGCCTACTGACTTTTGACAATGATTGTGGAAGTGTAGGGCTCAGGTGATACATAGGTTAAGAGTGTGGGAAACCTGCAGCAAACCACTTGAGATCCACAGTTTGTGAGTCATTCTTTTTAGGGTTTTGTTTGAGTAGAATGCAGGGGTGAAATGCTGCCGGCTCTATCCGGCTCGCGCGGGCCGGTAGCAGTGGCGGCGGGAGGCTCACGTCCCAGTTTTAACTCTCTGCGCATGCGCAAAGCCTTCTGCGCATGCGCAGAGGGTCAAAACCGCAACGTGATGATGGTGCGCACACTTCCGAACCGGTAGGGAAGCTGGCTGCATTTCATCCCTGGTAGAATGTATTTTATAATCCTTTTATATAGTTTACAGCATTTTTAAAAAATTACATTGATTTTTTTTTACTTTAAAAGCACTCAAAGTAGCTTGAGTATTAGTGTATTTGAGTATTTATATGATTACTGTTCACTTGATTTTTACTACAAAATACCTGAAAATTCTGTTTCATTTTTTCCCCTATTCAGTTTTCTATATTTGGATAGGACAGAAAGGGGATACAACTAATTTTCTGATAGATACATTACATAGCCATGAACTGTAATTTTGCTGATCCTGGAATCTGAGTACTGATCAATTCCAACTTATTTGCATTTATCCATCCCTATTTCCATATGTTTCTCTGTGTTCTAATAGGAGCCATAAAATGTATAAGTTGCATAAGATAGGAAATGGGGACAGCCCAGTCACCCCCTGAAACTTTGAAACCATATAATACAGACAACATCAGATATTTTTCTTGGTGAAAATTTCAGTTCTTACCCTAACCCTTCCCTAAGATTGAGAATGAAGCTTGTTTGGATCTGTACTAGAGGTGGGGAACCTAATGCTGTATGTTTAGTTTTCAACTTTGGTAGTCTTAAACAGCATAGTAAGTGTTTACAAATGGTGGGAATTCTAAACTATCAGGAAATGATAGATGACATACTATTGGTTCACGCACTTCATTTGATTGTTTGCTTTTATTTAAGACAAATAAGCAAAATATTGTTTTAGTACATTTAAACTTTTATACATTTTAGTAGATTTCAGATTTAGCATATTTGAAGCTTAAATACTACTATACTAAAGGTTTATTGAAAATAAGGATTTATTCCAATTAACTTCAGTTTGTTCTTTAAATAAAAATAGTTTCCCCCTTAAATGGCATTTCCTTCCACTAGTGAATGTGGATGAAAGGAGAATTCCTATTTAGAATTTACACCAGCCGATGCTTAAACTACCTTGTTTAAACTACATGTAACTACCTTGAAATTGCTGTTTTTCAATTCTGATGAATTGTAAAAAGAATGATATTGTTGGAAGAAAAATCTGATCCGGTTCCAAACTGGGAGAAAGACACTGGAAATAAAATGGAGGCTGACTGCAAGGAAAGAAGGTCTCTGTTTATTTGGATGCCAGAAACTTCAGTGACAGCAGCATGTTTCTGGGGTGGCTGACTAGATGGGGTTGGGATAGGTGGCTTTTATACATTCTTTGGGGCCTCGTGATTGAGATGCCTGTTCCTGTGCAAGAACATGTCCTTTGATATTCTAATCTAATGGCTGTTGCCAGATTTCTATGAGGTCATGTAGGGGTCATGGCTGGCTCTACAGGCAAAAGAGGAAATGCAAACCCAAGTGTTTGTCTGAACTAATCTTGTCAAATTTTGGCTTGCCTGATCGTGTTGCTTATTTGGAGTCTCTGTTTGCTCTTTGCTTATGATTACAGTGCCCCAATCTTTCTGAATGGATACAAAATCTCCTAAATATTGGCCTCTTCCTGGTTCTGCTTGAGGTTATTCTCCATCCTGGGGTGGAGCCAGCATTCAGGATGGGTTGTCCTCGTCCAATCCAATGAAGGACCGAGTCTGTTAATTTCCTCAATTAGCATATAGGGATCCGCCTTACTTATCCCCAGATTTGACTCGGTCCTCCAACAGGAAGGACGTTGGCAAACGGACTCCCATCCCGAAGACTGTTCAAATCACCAAATTCGGCTGTTTTTTCCAAATTTTCTCTCTCCCCCCACCTCTTGAGGACTCTTTCTCCACTTCGTAGATTTCTCGTTCGTCGGACTCGGAGGCGCACGACTGTATTCAGGCAAGGCTCCACGTGGGCAGGCGATTTGGCCCCGTTCACCCCCCCTCCCCGTTTTCATTCTACTTTGGACCTGGATTTTTAGCCCGGGGGGGTAGAAGTTCCGATCGGAGCGCCGTGTTAGGCTTTAGCTCTCGGAACGGAGCCCTACGCTGTTTCCCTGGCCTCCTGCGGTGCGCTCAAGCCTCCGGCGCTGGAGCAAAAGCTCGCGCGGCTCTGATTGCCTCTCTCCTCGCCTCTAGACAAGCCCCACTAACAAGCCCCACACGTGCCTTGCGCTGGAGCAAACGCTCGCGCGGCCGTTTGTTTCGGGTCGCCTTTCCCGGCAGTGATTTGGTCAGGCGAACCTCGGGGGACAGAAAAAAGCCCATTTGTGCACACAAGCACACAAGCCC
>QLTV01002840.1:207925-221735 GCA_003457575.1 Thermophis baileyi
GTGTGTCTTGCCTACAGTCAAGCATGGTGGTGGGAATGTCATGGTCTGGGGCTGCATGAGTGCTGCCGGCACTGGGGAGCTACAGTTCATTGAGGGAACCATGAATGCCAACATGTACTGTGACATACTGAAGCAGAGCATGATCCCCGCCCTTTGGAGACTGGGCCGCAGAGCAGTATTCCAACATGATAACGACCCCAAACACACCTCCAAAACGACCACTACCTTGCTAAAGAAGCTGAGGGTAAAGGTGATGGACTGGCCAAGCATGTCTCCAGACTTAAACCCTATTGAGCATCTGTGGGGCATGCTGAAATGGAAGGTGGAGGTGTGCAAGGTCTCTAACATCCAGCTCCATGACGTCGACATGGAGGAGTAGAAGAGGACTCCAGTGGCAACCTGTGAAGCTCTGGTGAACTCTATGCCCAAGAGGGTTAAGGGAGTGCTGGAAAATAATGGTGGCCACACAAAATATTGACACTTTGGGCCCCATTTGGACATTATCACTTAGGGGTGTACTCACTTTTGTTGCCAGCAGTTTAGACATTAATGGCTATGTTTTGAGGGGACAGCACATTTACACTGTTGTACAAGCTGTAAACCTCAATACTTTACATTGTAGCCAAGTGTCATTTCTTCAGTGTTGTCACATGAAAAGATATACTTAAATATTTACAAAATGTGAGGGAGTGTACTCACTTCTGTGACATACTGTATATGAGCAACAGTTTCGCCAGCTTTCTGGCAGGTTGAAGGCCGGAACAAGCCATGAAATGTGCCTGTTTTGAGAAGAGGTCTATACCCGTCCAAATCACCGTATTACCCTGGCTTTCCGGTAAGTCCACAATGAAATCCATGGCTATCTCTTCCCATGGTCGAACAGGAGCCGCCACCGGCTGTAACAAGCCGGGAGGTTTCCCTTGTCAGGTTTTCATGGTAGTGCATACAACACAGCTTCGCACGTAATCCTCTATGCTTGCTCCACAAACAGCTTGGACGGATCTAGGTGTTTAAGTACTGGTTCCCTTGTGAATAAGGTTTTCAAGTGCTCGAAGGCTTGCTGACATGTTATTGTCTATGGCACCGGGTAACCCAGACGTGTCTTCCTAGCCAGATGTTCACTCTAATGGTACATAGAAGCTGCAAGTAACAGAGAATCCAGCAGTTAGATGACCAGAAGCAGAATATAAAATCATATAACTTAGTTTGAATAAGAATGACTATTCTTATGACTGTTCCTGGAAAAATTTCCTTAAATCAAAAAAGACCATAAAAGAAGAAAATCTTTTTCTCTGCAAGGATTTCGTTGAACTTGCTGCTCCCAGCTTGGCTGGTGGAACGGCTTGTGTTCCAGCGTGAAGGGGTTTTCCCCAGTTCCGCTGAAGATCACATGGGAGCGTTTCCGACTGCCGGCTGGCAGATCGGCAGGACAGCGCTCACGAGCTTTGCTCCGCACCGCTGACCTTGGGGCTAATTTAATCAGCCCATCGGCCTGATCAGAGAGCCTGCCGGATGGCAGTAGAGGCAGCGTGCAAGAGCTTGCTCTGCAGCACTAGCCGGGGCGAAGGAAATTGCGCTAATTAACAGCACGTCAGAAACAGCCGCCATTTTGGAAGCAACGCAGCTGGTGCAAACGGGGTGAGTCCTCTTCCCCTGGAAGCGGCATAGCGAGCCCCTGATCAGTGCCTGTGCCCCCAATTTCATTGGCTGGCATTTCTAGCCTCTGCTCGCTTCCCAAGCAAGCTAGTAAGTGCTTTTAAGGAGCGGCAGATTGGTGGCATTTCTCCCTTTGGGAATACGCCCACGCCTTCTTTCCAGCAAAATGGCGGATGCCTTTGCTGATGACTCAGCCCTTGTGGCTGGAAGCCAGGGCCCTTCCTCTTGGGCCAGCAGCACCAGCGCTGGTCCTGCTACCACCAGGGCAGCCAAGAGGCAAGCTGAGAAAGAGCTTAGCTCAAGTGCAGCTCATAAATCTACAAAATCTGCTGAGCGTGAAGCTCTACAATGACAGAAGGCGATTGAGAGGGTCTTTTCCAAGGCTCAGAAACAATCAAGCAAGGGGCCTAGTGCCCAGCAGCTGGTCCAGCCCTCCTGCACTTCTCCTTCTACTTCTCTGCATTTGGGTCCATCCGTCTCAGCAGAGAGCATGCTGACTGCCTCATAGTCACCTGATGAGCCAATGGCACAACCTTCTGTTTTGCCCAGCAACAGTGAGTTAATATTGGGCAATTTGCCAGCCCATTCGGGCTCCTTGCCTGCCTGGGAAGTTCCTCCTAGGCAGAGAGAATCTTCTTCTTCAGCCACCTTCACACCCACCGTTGCAGGCCTCCGAATGGAGGGGTGGAACCCCAGATCCCTGCAAACTTGGCTAGCATGATCTCTGAGGCCATCAGACAGGGGGTGGTCTCCGCTTTACAGCATAGGCCTTCATCTGGGATGGTCTCCCCCAGTACCCAGAATCTTCCCCTGGCACATAGCTTTCAGGAAGAAGCTATCCCTCTTCAGGAACAGGAGTATTTGGCCTCTGCCAGCCAGGCTTCTCTGTCAGGGGAGGAAATGCAGCAGGATCTAGATTTATCGGAGGATGAGGGCCTAATGCCAGATTCTCCTGCCTTTGTAGGCCTATTTAACCCCCCCCCCCTTTTTTCTACGTAGGCCTATTTAACCCCCCCCCCTTTTTTCGATCCTTGCTCTTCAAAGCTAAGAATACCACCAAGCTGGGGTCTACCCAAGCCCCTCCAGATTCTGCATCTGGGTCGGCTGATCCTGCAGATCCTCTCCTTGCAGAGCCTACTATTCAGACAGAAGAGGTTCCAGTCCCTAGAATGTTTTTGGACGTTGTTCAGAGGCAGTGGGCTTTTCCTGGATTGGGCCTTATTCCCAGTGGCCTGGATAGGCGTTTTTATAACATGGGGCATGACCTCACTAAGGCGCTGCAAGTACCAGCGGTTGACGTTCCTGTTCTGGCTTTGGCTTCCCCTCCATTGGTGTTAGGTTCTCCAGAGGAATCCCTCTGCCCGGAGGACGAAAGATCAGAACAAACGTTAGTGAAATCTCACCAAGCAGTTGCTTGGGCTGTTAAGGCCTCTACATCAGCCTCTTTCTTTAATAGGGCTTCCCTTCTTTGGTTAAGACAGCTACAAGAGCGGCTTCCAGCGGAGGACACAAGTTCCCATCAGGATCTTAATAAGATTATGGCAGCCTTAGAGGATGCTACTCTAAATGCGGCGAGATTCGTGGCGAGATTCGCGGCTAAGTCCATAGGCTTGTCCGTGGCATCCCGGTGCCTCCTGTGGCTTCGCCAGTGGCAAGCAGATGCCAGAAATAAATGGAGATTGGCATTGGCCCCGTATTCCGGGGACCATTTATTTGGAGACTCTCTATGTCTATGTCTCGGAGGGCTGACTTCCGTATGTCTCCATATTTTCGCCCCCCGCCATATCAGGGGCCAGACAGCGGGATGGGAGCGCAAAGATCCCAGAGGCCCTTCCCCTTTAGACAAGGGCAACAGGACAAACAAGTCAGACAAGGGCAGAGGTACCCTCCTAAACGGTCCTTTCGGGGTGGCAAGTGTCGCCCCTTCCATTGCTCTCGGTGACTGCTCGTCCAACCCTTCCATAGGGGGCCATCTGGTGTTCTTTGCCAGCCAATGGGAGGGATCCACCACGGACACCTGGGTCAGGGAGACTATCCGGTCAGGTCTCTCCCTGGAATTCCTCTCCACTCCCCCGAGGTTTTTCACCTGTTGCCCTTTATCAAGAGACCAGTCAAAACAGCTCCTCATGGAATCGGCCATCATCTATTGGAGATTCGGGCCAGTCAGCTGGTTCCGGAGGAGCAGAAAGGACATGGGTTTTACTCCCAGTTGTTCGTCATTCAAAAGGCCTTGGGGGGTTGGAGGGCTATTCTGGACCTCAAGACCCTGAACCGCCGTGTCATATATCGCCGGTTCAAAATGCAGTCATTGCAGACAATTCTAGAGAGCGTCAGAAGGAATGATTTCCTCACCTCAGTGGATCTTACGGAAGCATACCTTCACGTTCCCATCCTCCCCGCCCACAGGAAATTCCTCCGCTTCTTTTATGCGGGGAACCATTACCAGTATCATGCCCTTCCCTTCGGCCTATCCTCCACTCCAAGGGTGTTCACCAGATTGATGGCGGCCTTAGCAGGTCACCTTCAAGCCATCCCCATCAGAATCCATTGTTACCTGGACGACATTCTTATCCAGTCCAGCTCGGCACAACAGTCAGAGAGAGACTTGGCCCTCGCCATACAGGTTCTACAGGCACACAGATTCTCCATCAACGTGGCCAAGAGCCATCTGGTGCCAACTACCAGGCTGCTTCATCTAGGAGCAGTAATAGATATGGTGGAGTCCAAGGTATATCTTTCACAGGAACGCCAATCCAGCCTGCGGGAGCTGGCAGACCGCATTAGCAGAGAACGCATGGTTCCACTGCTCCTTCTTTCCCAGCTCCTGGGAAAGATAGTGTCATGCATCTCTATCACACCTTGGGCCCATCTCCACAGCAGAAAGTTGCAATGGTTCCTGCTCCCGTATCAGAGGGCAGGCAGGGGAAGCTCTCTGATCAAGGTCCTGGTCCCGCCAGAGGTGCTCAGCTCTCTCGAATGGTGGACATCAGAGGCGATCTCCAGGGGTTGCCACTTCAGGGAACCTCACCGGCTGGTTCTTACAACCGATGCCAGTCTGTTCGACTGGGGAGCTCACATACAGTCCCACATGGCTTACGGATGGTGGACTCCGAAGGACCTGAGCCACAATATCAATTGGCTAGAGCTCCGGGCGATTCATCTGGCTCTCAGAACATTTGTGAACGTGATCTCAGGTCAGGACATTCTAGTCTTGACAGACAATGTGGCCACCAAGGCCCACATAAACCGTCATGGGGGGACCCATTCCAAGACTCTTATGCAAGAGGCAGAACAGCTAGGTCTCTGGGCGGAGTCTCATCTGCGGTCCATTCGAGCAGCTCACATCTCGGGAGTGGCCAACGTTCAAGCGGACTGGCTCAGCCGAGCATCTGTAGACCAGGCAGAGTGGCGTCTCCACCCGTCCCTGTTCAAGGAGATGACGGATCTCTTCGGTCTTCCGCCACTCAGGACAATTGCCAAATCCCTTGGTTCTTTGCCAGATTCGCGACTCCAGGGGCAGAAGTGATAGATGCTCTGTGCAGTCCGTGGCCGCCAGGCCTTCTGTATGCTTTTCCTCCTGTACCACTCATTCTGAAGGTCATCAGGAAGATGCTGGAGGAGGAGGCGGAACTACTGCTGCTGACCCCCCACTGGCCCAGGAGACCTTGGTTCGCAGACCTGGTGAACCTATCCATGGCCCAACCCTGGAGGATCCCTCAGAGCAGGGTGTCTCTCACCCAGGGGGCGTTGGTCCACCCAGACCCACAGTGGTTTCAACTGACCGCCTGGCGCTTGAGCGGAGCCTCCTGAGTGGAGACAATTTTTCTACCATGGTCATCAGGACTATTCAGGCTTCTCGCAGAGCATCAACCAACTGAATATATAACGCCACATGGAAGGCTTTTTGTACCTGGTGCGAGAAAGGACATCTCAATCCCATGGACATTTCCATTGCTCAACTTCTGGAATTTCTCCAGGAGGGTTTGGATAGGGGACTCTCTCCAAACACTATCAGGTGACAGGTTGTAGCATTATCTTCCATCCTAACATGCGGGACTTTGGAATCTCTTTCTCAACATCCCGTGGTTTCTGAAAGGAGCAACCAACCTCTGACTCCCGGTGGTCCATCATTTTCCTACTTGGGACCTAACCAAGGTTTTGAACGCTCTTACTCGAGGTCCCTTCGAGCCGTTGAGGGAAACCTCCCTCCGGTACCTTACTTACAAAGTGACATTTCTAGTGGCCATCACATCGGCCAGACGGATCTCAGAGCTGGCGGCTCTGTCCATTAGGTCCGATCTTTGTGTTTTCCAACCTGACAGGGTGGTCTTGAGACTTGACCCTACATTTATCCCCAAAGTCAATACATGGTTTCGTAGGGCCCAGGAACTGGTTCTACCAAACTTCTGTCCTAATCCGGCCCATAGTTTGGAACATACGTGGCACACGTTGGATGTGGTAGGGCTCTGTGCATTTATATCAGACGGACTTCCTCTTTGCGGAGGACGGAATCTCTATTTGTATCCTTTCAACCGGCTACCTTGGGGTCTAAAGTCACGCCTTCTACTTTAGGTCGGTGGATTAGGGCATGTATTGCTAAAGCTTATGAGGCTCAGTCATTATCTGTACAGGTTACCGCCCATTCCACGAGGAGCGCAGCCACCTCCGCCACCTGGGCGACCCAGGCATCCATTGAAGAGGTCTGTCGCGCGGCTACCTGGTCCTCCCCATCACCCTTTATACGCCATTATAAACTGGACACCTATGCATCGGCAGAAGCTGCTTTCGGCAGGAGGGTCCTTCAACAGGTTCATATGGACCAGGAGAGGCCAGACTGGACGGCACCCTCCCAATAAGGCTTCCAGCTTTGGTATGTCCCATTCCTGGATGCTGTCTCCACCTAAATGGAGAAGGGGCGTTGGTCTTACCTGATACGCTCCTTCTCGTTATCGTGGAGACAGCATCCAGTCCCACCCGGAGTCGCGTCCGGCCCTGGGTGCGGGGGAAGATACTATTTCATCTGGCGGCATGCTTGAGGACACCGAACAATTCTTCACGTCATCGAAACAACGTCAGTCTGCATCATCTTCGTCAAAAGCTGGGGGAGGAGCCAGAGGAGGTGTGCTTTTAAAATGCAGAATCAGTCATATTGGATTACTGACAGAGTTAACCCATTCCTGGATGCTGTCTCCACAATAACGAGAAGGAGTGTATCAGGTAAGACCAACGCCCCTTTCAAATACTTTGCATTGCCATACAATTTTTATTAACAATAAAAGCAAATTCTTGCTTATTCTAAAGAATGCACACACACATACGAACATAGTCTATTTTGAACTGGATTTCTATGACAGAATAGAACATAGAATAATAGAATTAGAAGGGACCTTAGAAGTCTTCTAGTCCAACCCCCTGCTCAAGCAGGAGTCTGTATAGAAAAGATGCACTATGAAATAACTGAAATTTATTAATAAGATGTGCATGTTTGTTCTCAGTATGAATTAGAACTAAATAGTAAGAATAAGGAGGAGATATTGAGTAAGAAATAGTTTTGAGGATGGCGTTTCAGTGTGACTTATAGCTACAAATGAACACAATTATTTTTTTTATCTCTTTTCACTTTTAGTTTCTAAAACTTCTAAAACCTGTTAATTTTGCATTTTGCTTGGTTTTAAATATTATCTGTACTGACATTCTGTACAAATATTCTTGATAGCCCTTATCACAGTCATAAAAAGTATTTTTTTCTGTGAATTTGAATTATTGTTTGCAGGCTATGAAGCAGGAATGCTGGCTAGTTGCCATGGTGGTGTTACATGGGGGAAGGATTTATGTTTTTCCTGGCTATTCTGTATGTGTAATACTGCAGCACTTGGATATGATTGGTTGGTATATTTTTTTACCCCAACCCCCACTCTAACACCAGAACAGCAGAAGGTCAAGAATCTGGCCGTTAAGGGAAACTGTTTTGTTTTGTGGAACTGTGTTAAGATTAATGGAGCTTAAAGGAACCAGTATAATGTTGCCAACTTGTTAAATGGGTATGCACACCATGATTTACACCTTTCAGCAGATTAATTTGTTCTCTACTTTGCATGCATGGAAACCACTACATAAAAGAGAAATGTGATATTCCTGGAGTAGTAAATTTCAGTAAAATTTAGAAGTGTACTTTAAAAGATTCAAAATACATTACAACTAGACATAATACGTATTTAGTACAATAGAATTGTAACTGGAATACTTATTAATATATATGAATATTTTAAAATATTTTCAGTTTGAACTGAAAAAGTGTACCCAATCCTGACTTCTATCCATATTTATATACAGCCCAATTATCCCGTGGTTTGCTGATTATGAAGAAAAGTTAACTTTGGGCAACATGGCATACCAATGGAGTGGATATAAACTGAAGGTGGAAATTGAAACTTGTACTTAAAGACTATCATTAATGTTTACTCATTAGATAGGAGAGAAATTTTAAGTGGGGTACTGGTCAGTCCTGGGTACTATATTTTTTTTAATGACTTTGATGAATAGGTGGGGAGATACTGATGAAATCTGCAGCTGACACAAAATTAGGTGAAATACCCCAGAACAATTCTCAGCTTGTGAGCTGCAACCCTTAGGGGATTGTGAATAAATTGTATGGGTATTAAAAATAGTTTTGACTTGTCCATTCTGAGGAAAAGTGCTGTGAGAAAGTGCCATTTTTCCACTTTGTGCTTGTCCAGGTTGAGTGGGACCATGTTTTTTCAGGGCTCTGACTTTGTGCAAAGTTGTTGGCCAGGGAACATTGGTAGACCTGGAATTACCTGGTCCAGTTTGACACACAAATATTGTGAGACTGCATCATTTTTGCACAGGAATGAACCAGTTCACTATCAACAAGCAGATCAGGTCACTGAGGATAGGAAGGAAAAAGTTGCTTTGTCTTTTCTGAGTGAAACACTTAGAGCAACTTAGTAGTGGATTTGTAACATATGCATGCTGGTTTTATTTATTTTATTTAGCGTATGGCAAATACATGGACTTATAGTAGTTCAAATATTAATATCCAGACCACCCAATGTGATGGATTTGTCGAGGAGCACCACAGTCACACACGGATCCTGTTCAGAGTTGACCAAAGCTGGCGAGGAAGGTCAAAACCTGGCACCTTTTGTATAGGGTCATCTACATAACTGCCTGTATCTGGGCGTTCAGCAGTCCAGTTGGCTTTCCACTGTGTGTTGATGTCAAAGTTAGATAATTTTGTTGTATTCCTTCACTAAGGCTTCCTGCCTTCGTAGAGCTGGTGGTGCAATGTGGCTCAAGACTGGGAGCCAGCAGGCAGGAGTAGATTTTAATCCGTTGCCATGTATATAGAGAGCCAGGAGTTCTACAAAGATGTCTGGCTGCCAATTGTCGTTAACTGCCAATTCTTCAATGTAGTCTGGCTGCCAATTGTTGCTAGTCATTTGGTTCTGTCAGGTGTGCCTCCATTCAAAACCCAAGAAAGGAAATCCCCAACTCCATGTTTGTAGAGAAGAGGTACTTTTACTGAGTTTGAAATGATAGCAACGAAAGAAAAGCAAGATCTGAAGCAAAAGGTACGAAAGTTACATATTGAAAGTATCCCCAAATCCCTCCCCCAAGGACCCAGGGCAAATGTCCAATCCCTAACCCATATGGTGTCATGTGGGGCGCATCTTCGGGTGTTTTTGCCCATCTGGTATTCCGGGACGGTTGACCTTGACTGAGTATAAACAAGTCCACTCAGCTGCACAGTAGATCACGGGAGCAATCCTCCCTTTTCCTTCAGACAGGGCATCTCTCTCCAGCTCACATTCCCCAACCCAAAAGCCAATTCTTCCCCCCACCCCCGTTACTATGGTAGCCGATAGCAAGCAGGCATCATAGAGGCTGACAGGTTCACACTACTGTGCTATCCAGGGTGCACCGCGAGGAGGCGAACTAGCATCACACCCCATACATGCCGGTGTGTATACAGAATGTGTTTGTTGTGAATTCTTACTGCCAGCTGCCACTGGGGCCTCCATACATTTTGGCTTTACTTAGAGAGGGAGAAGCTGCTATTGTGCTGATCAGACATCCCACTTATAGGGCTGCTGCTGACCTTGGTGGCCTGCTACTGGTGTTAGTGGCCTGCTGCTGGCCTCCTGGGTCTTTCTGGCTTTACTAACATTGCTCCCAACTATATCCTCCACCACTCCCAAAGCTTCATAGTCTTCTGCATGCTGACTTTCTCAAATGTTTTTCACAGTCACCCACTACCATATTCAACTCTGCCACATATTCTTTAACATCTTTGGCTGCCCTCCTACACCCTACCTCATTGCAAACCTTTTTCACAACTTCACACTATCTTCCTCCTTACCAAAGAAGTTGAGGAAATTATAACCTACTTTTAAAGGATTGGGTCCTCCTCTTATTTGGCAGGAACCTTATAAAGTTAGTGGGAGATGAACCTTAAAAGTTAGTGGGAGACAATGGCAGATGTTTTTCTACTTGTCTTCTAAAAAAAAAAAAATCCCTGCATACTTTTAGTTAAAGCTCCAAAGTTTTATTTGGCTAACTTTTTATCTTCTTGAGGATATTTTGCTATATTGTCTGTCCCATTATGGGTGACACACACTGTACCTATTCAGTACATTGACAAAAAATCTGGCACTTAAAAGTTGTTTGCCATATTGATATTAATGTCGGTTCTTGGTATTTTCGAAAAAATGCAAGTAATTTGTTTCCTAAGCACAATTCTCACAAAGTCTTGTTACCAATATTTATTCAAAAGAAAAAAAGATGACGTACAAGAATTCTGGCAACTAAACTGTTTCTCATTTATAATTGGGATGTATCTTTAATACTGAGTAGAATCTTCCTCATTTTCTTTTTTATTGCCTTTGTGTGAAATGATGGGTCTCTTTACTGATAATGAAGGAATTTGCAAGTCACTGTTTGCAATTTTTTTTCTTGAATCTTTATCTATCTTTATCCTAGTCATTACAGTAAAGCTGTAAACTTGTATGATTGGAAGGTGAAGTACCCATGTGTGAGTCTTTGAATTGTATCTTTCTTCCACTCCAATTGGTAATCTGTGATTATGTTAAAGTCTCAACACCACAAGTGTGCTTGTAGGCTTTTAGTAATCCACTTAAGAATGTGTCTTCCTATAGTTACGTCAAGACCAATACAAGGCTCACATAACATCTATCAACATATAGCAGGAATAGAAGATGAATATTGTTTTAATATTGGGTTCATGCACAGCACAGTTTTCAACTTGTAAAAAGTTTTCTGGCATGCTGATGCGCAACAGACTTCAGTAGGCTGCTCTTAGGGAAGTCTGTGAGGGTTTGTATTTTAGGAGATGTGAGAAAAAAAATGTATTTAATATCTTCCAGCCCACAGAAATAATTGCATCACTTTCTTGATGAATGGAGTGTACCTTTCTATATGGTATGGCTTTTTTTGTGCTTTTGTCTTGACTTCCTCGTGATCTACTATCTAGGCAACATAATTGAGCTTGGTAAAGTTGGCATTTGGCAGGTTAATACAAGCCAGCCTTCCAGAAACTGGTTATGGCAGTTCTATTTGATTTGATAGGGCGATTTGATGCATTAGTCTCTGGAATGTCATGTGGACTTTATGGAATTCAAATGGTATCTATACAAAATGGAAAGGTCTTATTGGATACTGAAGGAAATCTTTTCCTTGAAATGGCTTTTAAAAGAATATATTTTTCATCAGATACTAAGCGACTCTTAGCTGGGGAATTATGTTCCCCAGATAAGACTGTCCCACCATCTTCAGGGACTGTTCAATAATTTTGCAGGGTTTATTACATTGTGCATTTCAGCATAATTGACCTTTGCGTGATCTGGATTCTAGTTTTTCTTGTCTGGCCCTGCTTTACTAAATTGTTCTTGGGGATCTCTGATTTTCCTCCCAGTGGCAATTCCTCCTGTGCAGGTACTTCTTCCTTAGTCAGTTAGATTCAGAAGTAGTTATTAATTTGATGAATCACCGAATGATTTCTGCTAAGTCTTCCATCTTGCTCCTCATCTCTGGATGATATGCCAGAGAGATGGTTAGCTGACCTTAAGTAGATCATTAGATGTATTCAGGCAGAAACTAAACAAGTGTTTGTTTCAGAGGCCTTAGCTGCACTGAACAAGAATGGCACCTTGCAATTCTAGTACAATATTATTCTATGAACTTCAACATATAGCAATAGTTTTAGAAGCTAAATGGATCTTTAGGACAAAAGTGTTGTCTGAGTTCATAATCCCATGTTTTATAGATTTGTAAGTTATTTTTAAGTTATTTTTCAAATTGGTATGATTTTATCAGGCCATGGAATACTTCAATCTATTATGAGCAAAGATCGGCATTTTACCTTACTTAACACTACCGTTAGTTTCACTAATTGTTTAACATGGTTTCATATTCTCCATTTCTGAACTATAGGTTCAGTTATTTTTAATCATTGCCATCTTTCCAGGAAAAGATTTGTTGCTACAAAAACAGCATTTCTTTATGTTAAAAGTGTTGAATATTTAATAACTGGATATAGTTACTTGGGTTCATGTAAGAGTAGTAGTAAACAGTAAAATATAATTTGCTTTCTTAAGCTTATTTAGAGCCAATTTGGTTTAGTGATTAAGCAGCAGGCTAGAAACCAGGAGATTGAGTTCTAGTTCCACCTTAGGCACAAAACTAGTTGGGTGACCTTGGGCCAATCACTCTCTCAGTCCAAGAAAAAGACAGTCATAAATCACTTCAAAAATCTTGCCAAGGAAAATGCGAGAACTTGTCCAGTCACCAGGAATCAAGAATGACTCAAAGGTGCACACACACACACAGAGACAAGCATGCAAACACACACACACAAGCACGTACACATGCATCCACGTATATGAGCTTATTTACTGCCAACTTGTTATGCTACCATTCAGAAATCCCTCAGAAGTTAATAAAAATATAAAAAACAAAACTGAAACAGTTAATAATTATATACATGTTTTAAAAGATATTTATTTTAGAACTCTTAACATCTCTCCATTATGTTTATCCTTCGGTTTGGCAATGACTTTACAGAGATCCAAGGCAAATTACAGAAAAGGTTCAATCGTAGGAACATGAGTTTTCAGGAACTTCCTAGGATAAACTTAATAACCCGTTTTCATTTTATCTTTTCCTTATCTTGTTTTTCTTCTCAGAATGCAATTCTTAAGTGCTGACAAAGTTCAGTAAGTTATGGACTTCATTAAGATATTGGTGGCTTAGAAATTAGAAAATAGACAATATAATTGCTGATTTGGTCTATTTGCTTCATGAGGATTTTTTGATGTTCAGGAAGTACTGGTGAGAAAAGAGCTGTATTATTATTTCAGACTTACATGAAAGTGCTTGTAAGCTAAGATTTAAAAGGAATATAACATTACGTTCCTAACATTGCAGCTAATTGCAGTTTTCTAGTTTTCATGTCCACTTTCACTGGCAATAGTGGAGAGAAGTGAGAAATGTATGAATCAATGTCTTATTCACACAAGTCAAATTGACAAGGCATATGGTTGTAAACTTGACTACATTGACAAGGCATATGGTTGTAAAGGGGATTATAACCCTCTTTAAAAAAACACTGCATATTTCAAGTTTTCATTTTCCACACACTGCTCATTAACAAAAAATAATTTCTGTGAATGAACAACAATGTGCCTGGAAAAAGGACACATTTATTATACTTACAGTTGCAAGAAAAAGTATGTGAACCCCTTGGGATTACGTGGAGTTTTGCATGAATTGGTCATAAAATGTGCTCTGAACGTCATCTAAGTCACAACAATAGAAAAACACAGTCTGCTTAAAATAATACGACACAAACATTAGATGTTGCCATGGTTTAATTGAACATAACATGTAAACATTCACAGTGCAGGGAGGAAAAAGTATGTGAACCTTTGGACTTAATAACTGGTTGACCCTCCTTTGGCAGCAATAACCTCAACCAAACGTTTCCTGTAGTTGCAGATCAGACCTGCACAACAATCTGGAGTAATTTTGGACCACTCCTCTTCACAAAACTGTTTCAGTGTAGCAATATTCTTGGGATGTCTGGTGTGAATCGCTCTCTTAAGGTCATGCCACA